>JAQZBX010025072.1:0-29772 GCA_029593785.1 Cabassous unicinctus | reverse complement strand
AAATGAAGTATTTCATTCATACATGACTATACATAAACAATAAGTGTATAGTAAAAGTTGTGAACTTACAAAGCAAACATGTATATCATTATACAAGGCTCCCATACATCACCCCACCACCAACACCTTGCATTGTTGTAAAACATTTGCTACAAACTATGAAATAGCATCATCAAAATAATACTACTAACTATAGTCCATATCTTACATTTGACCATCTTGAAAACACTTGGGTTTTTTTTATGTATTTTTATTAGAGAAGTTGTGAACTTACGAAACAATCATGTACATGTATTTAATTCCCATATAACACCCCTCCACCAACATACTACATTGTTGTGGAACATTTGTTACAGATTATGAGATATCATCAGACTATTACCATTATCTATGATCTATAGCATACATTTGGTACATTTTTTCCATAGCCCCCTATTATTAACATAGTACATCTTTAGCATTTATGTAAGAATATTACAGTATTGCTGTTAAATATAGTTCATAGGTTACATTGGTTGTATTTTTCCCAGGCTTCTCCATATTCTTACCACCTTACAATAGTGATGTGCATATGTTCTAGTTCATAAAAGGACATTCTTGTATTTGTACTATTAACCACAATTCTTATCCACCTCTCCTCCAGGGTTTCTGATGAGAGATCAGCACTTAATCTTACTGAGGCTTCCTTGAATGTGACATGTTGCGATTCTCGTGTGGCTTTTGGAATTCTCTCTTTACCTTTGGCATTCAACAATTTGAGTATAAATGTTATAGTGTTGGTTTATTTGGGTTTATCCTGTTTTGAATTTAAGAGTTTTGGATTTGTCTAATCATGTCTATTCTCTTTGTGTTCATCTGCCATTTTCCTGATTTCCTTTAGTTTTTTATCTATATTTTCCTTTAGCTCTTTGAAAAATATTTTAAAGGACCATTTTTTAAAAGTTTTTGTCTGGTGTATCCTAGGTCTGGTCCTTCTCATTGATGGTTTCTAATGCTTTAATTTTCTTCTTTGCCTTTGCCATTACTTCCTGATTCTTTATGTGTTTTGTAATCCTTTGTTGAAACTTGAGGTTTTAGCCTGTTATCACTGGAATTTAGACTTTGAGGCATCTGTTCCTTAAGCTCATATCCAGCTAATGTTATGACAGATATTTTCTTGAATTCAGGATCTAATAAAAGAAGGAAAAGAGGAAACACCTTTCCCAGTCTTTGCCGATTGACCTGTGCATGTACTTCAGAACTTACCCATTAAATGAGTTTAGAGAATAGCTCTAGGACAAAGCATAAGGGCTGCCCTGATCCTTTCTGCACATCATCTTTTCTTGGGCATGCACATGTGGCCCCATTTACACAGATACAGATGCCCCCTCTTCCTTTGAAACAGTTTCCTCAAATTCTTGGACATTTTACTGGATATCCTACAGCCAGAAATCCTTTGCCCAGACAGCCACAACTTGACTGCTCTCCCACAGCTTTCTGTAGAAGAGCTTTGTGAGCTGCCTCATACATGCAGGGTAAATTCTCATATGGCAAGCCTGCAGTGAGTGTCTTGGTTTAAACTGTCGGGCCACCACCAGAGATTGGGCCAGATATACATGTTCCCAATATGTGCACGAGGGTTTCTCTGCTCCCTCCAGAACTGGGACAGGGAACCCATACTGGGAACACAGGCCACCTCAGTGGTAGTCAGTGTAGGTATAGGGGTGGGATCAACCAGGGCTCCATGAGATCCTACTGCTTTTAAGTAGCCTTTTTCTTGATTCAGTGTTTGGTATGTTACTGCAATTCTTTAACTCTTTTCTGGAACTTTGAGAAAAATATTTCTGCCAGTTCTTGCTGGTTGTTCAAAGCTTCTATGAGGGAATGGAGCCTTGAAGCTTCTCACTCTGCCATCTTGATATTTTGACATTTAATTGTACTCTGCCTTGTATTAGTATTTAAATGTTTCCTGCATACACCTCCTACTTCCACAAGTGGAATTTAAATGCCTTTTGTACATAACCCTTAAAACACATCTTATGTGCATTAAACCAGCTTTATCAGTTAGCATTTGCTATATAACAAAATACCCCCAATCTTAGCAACTTGAAACAACATTTATTCTTTCTCATGATTTTTTTAGTTGACTGGGTGTTTCTTCTGGTTTCAACTGGCTTGATTGGGGCTAGATGATCTAGAATCATATGGCCTACAAGCCTAAACTATTTATTATCTGGCCCTTTAAGAAAAAGTTTTCTCTCCTGTTCTAGGATGGCGTCACCTATATGTCCAGAGATTGGCAGGCTAGTTGGACCAGGGAGGCCTCTCCTGGGATGACTCAACTTTATTCCACATGGTCACTCATCCTTCAGGAAGCTAGTCTGGAATCTATATGGTGGTCAAAGGATTCCAAAATAGTAACAAGAAAGGACAAACCCCAAAGCACAAGCATTTGTCATGTTTTTGTTTTCATCACATTTGCTCTTGTTTCTTTGGCAAAACTAAGTCCCATGACAAAGTCCAGAATCAGTGTTGGGGTGCTACCCAAGGGCTTATATTTATGGAGGGAGTTATTGCAACCATTTTGGAAAGCAGTCTCTCACACCAGCCCATTCTTCCCAGACTGACATCATTCTCACCTCTGTCCCTCATACTCAGAGCTGAGCATATGTAAGATATTCAATTCATTCTTGTTGAATTAAAACAATAAATTAAATCATTGGAAGGAGAGAGTACAACAAATGGTT
This sequence comes from Cabassous unicinctus, assembly GCA_029593785.1. Lineage (NCBI taxonomy): Eukaryota > Metazoa > Chordata > Mammalia > Cingulata > Chlamyphoridae > Cabassous > Cabassous unicinctus. The sequence goes on along the minus strand of JAQZBX010025072.1, from coordinate 27,046 downwards.
ATTGTGTAACTATGATGTACCAGCTATTACCATAGGCCTTGGGATGAACGAAACATGTCATTCCTGTCCTCGGGAATAGTGTAGCCAAATATCAGTCCTGTGTGTCCTTTCTGTCCAGCTGTGAAATGGGATTTTTCTCTAAGATCCCCATTAAGGATCTTTAGTAATTATACTCTTCCCATCCATTTGTCATCTCCTTTCTACCATCTGCCCATTATTTGGACTTTTCAAGCCTGCACATGGCCTACTTTAGGATGAACCTGCTTCCAGCCTCTTCCCCACCACTTGCCCTGAACATCACCAGCCAGCTGATCCTTTTGATGCTCCATTTTATTAGGCTGGTCCTTGCTCAAAAGCTATAATCACCCAGCAAATAGAACCCAGACTCTTTAATATGCTAGAACTACCCCCAACGTAATGCCTGAAGTTCTACTTGTCTGGACTGCTTATTTTTCTCTGAATAGGCACTGTTATACTTATGTCCATGTACTACTTGCACTCTTTGTGTGGAGTATTTCCCCTTCCCAGATGTGCCTATTGAAATATTACCCATCCGTCAGGTCCTGGGCCAGTACCACTTCATCCATGAAGTGTTCCTGGTTGCTCCTGTTGCAAGTCGTTTCCTCCCTCTCCTGCACTCACAGGATGCCAAGTTTGGAATGCAAACTCAAATGGTACATATCACATCTCTCTTAGAAGTTGAATTATCTTGATACACACATCCATCTACCTCATGAATTTCAGTCTCCTTGAGATCAGGGGCCATGTCTTATTTTTGTTTCTTTATGAATGCTTTGCACAAGGGAGACATTCAGCAAATAATTTGTTTTATAAATAAATGAATAACTGACATCTAAATAGCACTTTTATATTTCTGAACTCTTATTTATATTTCTAAGATGCCATTGATTTAAATGTACATCATTATTGTACCACTAAGAAAGAAAAAATACCAATTAAACTATAATACACTATTAATTATATATTACATTAATTTCCAAAATATTAAGTGGAAAAAATGTGCATCCTAGAATCAAGTAAATACAGAATATTAAATCCAATTAGGTATTTATAAAACAACTATGTGTCCCAGGCATTAGATCCTTATAGCAACCACAGGAGAAAGGCGGAATGGGTAATATTATTCCCATTTTACAGAGGAAGAAATCAAACCTCAAAGAGGCTACCACACATGTTGAGAGCAAAAGAAACATAAATAAGGGAACCAGATCTTATGACCCAGATCGTATTGTTGAGACATTGCTGCCTTCCTAAAATCACCTGTGGATATAAAGACCCTTAAATCAGCTCTGGGTCTAATTATCAACACATACTTCTTTTCTTGCTTTTCATAGCACTACCCAAAATTACATGCACATCAGTTGGGCTTTCAATTTGTTTTTCCCAGTTGTATTGTTTTGTCATGATACCCCAGGAATAAACATCCTGTTACTTGACATAACATAATGTAATGTGATGTGATATTTCAGGCTTCTTAGCAAAAATTGGAATGATTGTTGGATGCTTAGATTTTCTTGGGTAGTAATTAGTAGGCAGAATCTCTCACACACCCATAGGAGTTTCTCAGCCACCCATTCACTTCAAAATAGTGGAAGACTTTCCCAGTGTAATGCTTCACTTAATTAATTACTTCATTTGAATACTTGCTTTTGGAGTTTCAGAAGCACTCTCTGAAATATACAGTTAAGAGACCTTTTTTTAAGATTAGTAAGTTTAGACATTTATTACACTTTAGAAGGAATTGGTATATCCAGATGTTTATGTATGTAGCTATCAAGCTGATTTTCAATAACAAGTACAGTAAAAAATTCTTTCCCATATGGGTCTGGTTATATTTTCATTTTGTTGTAATTGCTAGGTAAAAGAAGAAAAATGCAAATGGAAGAGTTTCCCTAAATCAGCAGGAACTGGGATGTGTTCAAGTCTTGGCAGAGTCAGTTCAGCCTTTCATCCATCCAAGGGAGATGTGTTGAAATCCCCCACTGTTCTCAGGATTATTCAGACTTTATTTGAGTGGCTTGTTGATTTCTGGTCACTGCACTTTTTAAAAAAAGCAGTTGGAGAGAGGGAAAAGTGTTGGGAAGGCTAGCCAAATGATACAAAATAAGACCTATGAAGGAAAATTAAGAGAAAGAGGTTATTTGGCTTGGAGAAGGAAAATGTGAAGTTAATTTCTGACTGCAAATACCTGAGGGTTTTTTGATGAAGGAAATAACAGTTCAGCTCTACACTATGACTACTAAACACAAAACAAGAAGAAATTAACTTCTGTTTATTTGGCTACACTATGTGGTGACAAAGTTCTAGAAGTAGTTTCCAAGGAATAGTGAGGTATCCATTCTAAGAACTTTAAGATTTGCTTGCACAAAATAGATAGGACACTAACCTTGAAAAATCTCTTAAGGCCCTCTCAGCACATGATTGAGTTAATCACCTACCTTTTATAACTGCCCCAACTTTTGAATCATGATTACCAGTAATGTCCTGTATTGTCTACCACTGGCCACTGTGACATGTGTAAATTTGAAGCTAGGATATAGCAGACATCATGAGAACTTGACTGTAGTAGGTCATGGGGGTGGTTCATACTACACACGTGCTCCACATTGTCTTAAAGACTCTCTAGCACTTAGCCTTTTCAAGAATGTTGCTCCTGAAAATATCTCCTTTCTCTCCTGCATAGTTATTTTCAACATTTGTACTGAATCTTTCACACTGGCATATAAAATCTTTCATATCACCAAATGGAAAAAAACAAAACAAAAAAACCTTCCTTATACCACACCCTTCTTTAGGTTCTGCACCACTTTACTGATCCCTTTCATACAAAATGTCTTGAACTCGTGTCCATAGGTATTGTTTCCATTCCCTCACCTCTTACTTTCCTCAAACACTCTATTAAAGTATCTGACCCCACCACTGCACCAAAACTGTTCTTATCAAAGACACCAGTGACCTTCTTGTTGCCTTCCTCAGCCTGTCAACAGCATTCAAGACAGTCAACCACTCCTTTCTTTCTAAAATCCTCTATTCTCTTCACCTCCATTATAGCACAGTTTCCTCGATTTTGTTCCTTCCTAGTCTCCACTGCTATCTCCCCTTCTGTTAAGCATCTAAATTGGTGTGCCCTGTGGTTCAGTCCTGGACTTCATGTTTTCTATATATATACTTTTCATTATTTCATCCAGTCCCAAGACTTCATGGCACTAAACCCCTAGTTTATATCTTCAGCCGTGATCTCTCTCCTGAATATCAGGAACATATATCCAATAGTATACTTGGCATTTTCACATGGATGTCTGATAGTCATTTCCAGCTTAACATATACAAAACAGAACTCTTAACTTCTACCCAAACCCAACCCACTATATACCTTTGAACCTGTCCAAATCCCCAGTCATCCCCATCTCAATAAATGGAACCACTACCCTTCAGCGAGGAACCTTGCACTTCACTTTCCACATCCAACCCATAAAAACTATTGTTTGTATATCTAAATGCATAACAAGTCATTTCATATCTCTCCATCACCTCTGCTCCCTCTTTAGGGAAGGCCACTGTCATTTCTCACCTGAACTAAATCAGCCTCCTACCTTGCGCTCTGCTTCCATTCTTGCCTCCCTACAATTCATTCTATACTCAGTAGCTAAATTAAGCTTTTCAAAAGCATCAGTCAGATGTCACTCTGTTGCTTATGAAAACCTTCCAGTGATGACCTCCTCGTCTATCAGTATAGCAGACTGATACTCTGAGGGGTCCTACTAAAATGGGAATTGCTAGGTCCTATATAAATGCCCTTAAAGCAAGTGGTAATGTCAATATTATTTGTGTTTGTGTGTGGTGGTTATGTGGGAAAGGCAGAGACTGAACTGAGACTCCTAGATTAAACCTTGAATTCTAGAGGGAGAAAATGTGACCCAGGTCGGTAATGCCACTTAACTTCAGATGAAGTAAATTTTACTTAAGCTTCCAGTTTTTTCACAGTTGAATTTCTTATGAGCTCTTGAACAAGAATTATCAAAAAAGGAAACAAACTGCCCTGAGTGAAAGTCAGCAAAATCAACAAACAATACATTGATTACCCCATCCCCACCAGAGACTTTAGATATTTGGATTATCAGATTGAAAAATAGACTACTTCTATTTAAAAAATTTTTAAGGTTAAGACAGAGTACAAAAATGGGGAAGCAGCAATGGGCTATCAAAAATTACCAGACAATTCTGGGAAAAAAGCCAAAGAGAACTTTTAGAAATGAAAATATCTAATTGAATATCAAAATTTTAATAAATAAGCTTATTTATAATGGATGAATTAGTGAACTAGAAAATAGAAATAAAACAGTGACATATGATGAAGCACAAATAGAAAAAAAAAGAATTATAAGGAATAGTGGTTAATAGGTATGGAGGGCAGAATGAGAAGGCCTAGCAAAAACCTATTCAGAGTCACAAAGGGAAAGAATGTGCAGGATGGAGGTGAGATAATGATTAAAGAAATGAAGGCTGAGGATTTTCCAAGTAAGATGAAAAATATGGTTCCACAGATAGAGGAAACAGTGTTTACTAAGCAGACAAATAAAAAGACATCAATAACTTTATACAATGTAGTAAAACTACATGTCATTAAAGACAAAGTTCTCTTAAAAGCATCCATGGAGAAAACACAGATCATACCCACAAAGCAACAATAATTAGACTGACAGCACATTTATCAGCAGCAACAATCAAAGCCAGAAGACAGTGAAATAATATTTTCAAAGTAGTGAGAGAAAATAATTTTCAACTTAAAGCTGTTCTCAGCAAATATAACTTTCAAAGATGAGGGTCAAATACTTTTTCAGAAAAACAAAACCTAAGAGAGTTTACCACCAGCAGACTTAAACTAAACGAACTTCAAAGAATGTAATTCAGAAAGAAGGAAAAGGATAGTAATGGAAAGGTATGTGACACTGGAAGAACTATAAATTGGTAAATTTGTAGGTAAATCTAAACAAATATTGTTGGCTTAAGATAATAGTGTCTAATATAGGAATTTTTTAAGGATAATCTAAAATACTGGGTAAAATTCCATGTATGTGAGGAAGGGTTATTTTAAGGTCCTTGTAGTGTTCTGAAAGGGATTAAGATACTAATTTTAGATTTCAAGGGTATCTTCTAAAAGGATAGAAATAGTATATAACCTCCACACCAATTTTTCAAAAGGCAAGAAAGGAAAAAGATAAAAAATAAAGCATATAGAAAGCAAAACAAATAGAAAGCAAGAATAAGATTATAGAAACAAATACAAATATATTAGCAATCACAGTAAGTGAAAATGTCCTAAATTTTGTGGCTAAAAGACAGCTATAGTAAGATTAAGATTTTTAAAAATATTAATAATCCAACTATATGATTGGAAGAGACACTCATAACATAATAGGACACAGAAAGGTCAGAAGTAAAGAGATAGAAAATTATATTCCAGCAAATACTAATCAAAAGGAAGCTAAGGTAGTTTTATTGATATCAGTCAAAATAGACTCAAAGTAAACTTTAAGGCAAAAGCATTATTAGGAATAGAAGGATCACTACATATTGATAAACTATTTAATTTATTGGGAAGGTATAATAATTCTAAATAGCATCAAAATATGTAACAACATTGATAAAACTATAGGGAAATATCACATTTCTCTGAATGATTGGTTGGTCAAGTAGACAACAAATAATTAGTAATTTAAACAACACACCTAAAAAGCTTGATTCATGAATATAAGGAACCTTTTACCAAACAATTAGAATATATATATTCTTCACATGAAACAGTTAGCAAAAATTGGCTGCATATCTAAGCCACAAAACAAACCTTAACAAATTTCAAAGAATCACATAATAATGACCACAATATCTGTTTATAATAAAATTAAATTAAAAATCAATAGTTAAAATTAAATCAAAAAATCCCCTTATATTTGGAAATTTTAAAACATTTCTAAATAATTCATGGATTAAAAAAGAAATCATAATGGAAACTTAAAAATACTAAAACTGAGTGATTATGAAAATATTACATATCAAAACTTGTGGGATGATGTGAAAGTAGTACACAAAAATGTATAGCTTCAAGTGCTTTTATTAGAAAAGAAAAAAAGAATATAAAATAACCTAACTTTGAGAAGTTAGAAAAGGATGAAGGAAAGAAAAAGAGGTATGGAACATGGATAAAGATGAGAACAGAAATGAATGAAATTGATAATAAAAATACCATAAAGGGGATCAGTAGAACCCAAAGTTTGTGCTTTGAATGGACTACTAATACAGAGGTTGGTAAACTTTTTTTTTTAAAGAGCCAGATACTAAATATTTTTGGATTTGCAGGCCATATAGTCTCTGTCACAACCACTCAACTCTGCCATTGTAGCACAAAAGAAGCTGTAGACGATATATAAATGAATGTGACTCTGTTCCCATAAAACTTTAGTAACAAAAACAGGTATGTAGCCATATTTGATCTGCAGATCATAATTTACCAACTCTTAGACTAATAAATTAAACAATTTTACAGTAAGACTCATGAAAAAAAAAATCAACTAATGAGAGAGATTAGCAAAGTGGCTGGATATAAGATGAATATACAAAGTTCATTGCCTTTTCATATACCAGTAAAACAGAAAAGTAACTTTTCAAAAGTTACTTATAATAACAAAAAAAATGTTAAGTACCTAGGAATACATCTGATAAATTTTGTGTAAGACCTAAAGGTAAAAAAGTTATGAATTGTTATTGTTTACTCTGCCTCTTTTTTAGAGCAGTGGTTCTCAAAAGTTTGGTCTCAAACTTTACACTCTTAAAAATTACTGAGAACTCCAAAGAGCTTTTGTTTACTTGTATCTATTTATACTTGCCTTATTAGAAATTAAAACTGAGCATTTCCAAATATTGACTAATTTTAAAATAATGATTAAGCCATTACATGTTAACATAAATTACATATCTTTATGAAAAAGTATATATTTTTCAGAACAAAAAAATTAGAAGAATGGCACTGTTTGATATTTTTCTCAAATTTTTTCAATGTCTTGCTTAATAGAATGTAGCTGGATTCTAGTATCTGTTTCATTATTCAATGTGTTATGATATGTTGTTTTGGGTTAATTATATGGAGAAAATTCAGCCTAACACAGATATATAATGGAAGAAAATAGAGTATTTCAGTAACCCTTTCAAATAATTGTGGCTGTTCTTCTTTGGTACTACACCAAAACTTGACAAACGGTCATTTCTTAAAGGTTAATTACAATGTACACTCTAAAACCATATCCGTGAACTTTTCATACTCTGTTAAACTTAAAATTCATTGGTCTGTCTTATGCTTTGAATGGATCTTTTGCCAAGCATGATTTTGTGAGGTCATGATTGGTTATTTAGAAAAATACTGGCTTAGTGAGTTATTTAGGTCTTGAAATGGTGACACATTTCATTTTACAATGTTGAAAAAACTCACATATTAATGTGATCTAATGAGACCAATCTCATCAGAAAGATCTCTAAGTTTTGGGAAGCTGTCAGGCTTAGAGGGGCAAATACTTGCTTTCCAAAAAACTGATTTTCATTTGGAAGCTTGCATTTTATCATTGGCAGCAGTTGTTTTTTCTTGAAGTAACAGCTCACCTTGTTCATTTTCAAGAAAAAATCTGCCACTACCCAAGTCTGAATAACCAGTTTGTCAGTTATTCTCTCAAGTAAAAATGGTGTTCATTGAAAAAAGTGGCCCATTCAACTTGCAATTCAAACAATCCTACAAATGCCTTGAGACAACCAACACATTTCTGTATGCAGCAAAAGTACTTTATGTATATGTCTCATTTTGTCACCCAGAATGTCAGAAAGCTGTGTACTCAAGTGTTGGGATTTAATTAAATTATTTTTTGCTGCTTCATCCAGGACATTCTTAAGTGAAATTGGCATTTTCTTTCTACAGTGAGTGTATGGAGGTGAAGACCCAGTACAATTTGGTTTGGTGTCATTGCCTTGTTTCTTGCTGAGAGGCACCAGCAATTTTACCCACCATTATATTTGCACCACTAGTACAAATGTCAACAGAGTGAAAAAGGCATCATAGAATTATTATGAAAATAATTTTTACTTCTTTGACTCTCTGAAAGGGTCTTGGGAACCCCACAGGTTTCACAGACCACAATAAGATGTGTTATCATAAACCTTTATATGGCTCTCTCCTTTGTATCATTTAGATATCAGTTTAACTGTTACAACTTAAGAGAGGGTTATGCTCCATAGCCCCCCAGTGGCCCCCTGTCAAATTACCCTCTTTTGTTTTAGTGCTTTCACTCCCTGATAGGTTATTGCTGACTTCTTTATGTGTTTGTTGTTTGTCTTCCCCAAATAGAATTTAAGACCTGAGAATGTAGGGACCTTGTCTGCCAGGTTCAATACAATAGCTATGCCTGTTTTAGTTTGCTAGGCTGCCAAAAGAAGCACCATGAAATGGGTTGGCTTTTACGATGGGAATTTATTAGTTTACAAGCTTACGGTTTTGAGGCCATGAAAATGTCCAAATCAAGGCATCATCAAGATGATGCTTTCTTCCTGAAGACTGGCTGCCGTCGATCCTGGACTCTTCTGTCACATGGCAAGGCACACCGTGGCATCTGTTGATTTCTCCCTTCTCTTCCGGGGTTTCGTTGCTTTCAGCTTCTTGCCTCTGTGGCTTTCTGTCACTCTCTCTGTATTCATCCCATTTACAAAGAACTCCAGTAAAAGTATTAAAACCCATCTTGAATAAGGTGGGTCACACCTTAACTAAATCAGCCTCATCAAAAGATTCTATTTACAGTGGGTCAACCCCCACAAGAATGGATAAATTTAAGAACATATATTTCTGGGGTAAATACAGCTTCAAATCACCGCAGTCTCTGATACCTAAAATGGTAATTGGCACCTAGGTACTCAGAAATCTTTGAGGAATAATTTAATCAGGTTAAGATGTTGCATAGGGAACTGGGACCTCATCATTTCTCAATAAAATGTCCTCATAGTTGTAAATAGCTTTTTTATGCTCACTCTGCACTATTCTCTGAATAATATCAGAAAGAACTTTTAGTTCTGCATTTTACATGCTTTAACTCAGTCTTCACAAGAACCCAGAAACTTGGATGTTATTTGCCTTTTTTTACAGAAAAATCATCTGAAGGTCAACAACTAACTATCCCAGCCCTAAAGAACTGATGAGTGTTAGAGCCAAAAACTGAACTCATCCCCTTCAGCTTCTACTGGGATGCGCATTAAGACATACTCAGACTCATAATTATTGCTCATAGTGCCAAGGTTTCAAAAATTGGCTGCCAAATGATAAGGCAGTAGTCATTCAGAAAGTGTGTTTATTAGAGGGAATTTTTAAATAATTGAAATTGAAACTCTGAAGTTATAACAAATGAGCAGCAGATTTTCAAAATTAACTTTTTTGCACATTTTAGAAATTCTTACCTCAATCTTCAATTCCCAAGAAACCACTGTATTTCTTCAGTCTTTAGCCCAGAAGTTCTTAGGATCTGTCATAGGAACTGGAACAGTGGTAAATGAGCGTGAAGTTCTCATGTTACAGTCATACTCAAAATCTCTCCTTTGCCCTGGCTCCTGGTTGGAAAAAGTGTGCAATAACATGTGATAACCTGCCATGTTGGCATGAAGACTTACACCCGAACCTAATTGTAGTTATGCTATCTTTACTTCATAGATGATGCCACAGAGAAGCTATGACTGACTTACTAAGGTCACATAGAAGTCAGCAATAAAGCATGGAATAGGATTCAAGTCTCTTATCGTCTAGACAGATACTGTTTGTTTTGGGTTTTATTTGAAATAATTAATACTGAGGAAAGATTTACCAAGAGATTTTCGAGGGAACTCCAAGAGATGTGAAACCTCTGAGAATCAATTCTCTAGTGTTGTGTTTGCTAGCCCTGAGATCTGTACTACAAGATGAAAACTGCTGGCATACCAGATTTTTTCTGTTTTTAAGGTGTGCTGGAGAAAACTCAGCCCGCTTGCTTGCAGGCGTTAGTGATGTAACTACAGTAGGCTGAGAAGGCCTTTCTTTACCACCCCATCTGAAAATCTACAAGTACCTATTAATTTAATTCACCCTTAGTTAGAATATCAATACTGCTGGGATATTCAGGAGAAGTTATAAATCAGTCTCAGCTTTCTGAAAACCACTGTAAACTGCAAACCCTAATGGTGCTCAGCTTCACTAAGGAAGCTGCATGGTGGGAAGAGTGGATGGAAGAGAGAAGTGATTATGAGAAATGCGGTGCAAAGTAGGGGTTTTGTTGACAGAAGAGCAGTGACATCCCAGGAGATACCTGCCTCCATCTTTCCCAGGGTGGACCCTGGATGTGCCAGTGTAGCTCTAGCTAGAATTGGATTCTCACCAACAGGAAAGGAACTGGCCTGTATAGCTCAAATCAGCTATGCTGCAAGTCCCTCCCTCCCGCTGACCTGTCCCCAGTAACTTCCTCAAAGCACTGAGAGAAGAAGGGTTCGGGAAAGCTACATGGCCAGTTTGTCAAGGCCTGTCTGGACCTCTGCTAATGATTTGCTTGGCCTTGGAGAAGTGGTTTAGCTTCACCTTTCCCTTCAGTCTAGTAATCATGGTGTAAAAACTATTACATAATCACTTATTAAGTTAGTGAAGTTTTTGCAGAGTGTACAAACGTATTCTAATACGTTGTTTTCTTGACTACTGTTTCTGCATTAGTGTGGTACTTTTGTACAGTTGAAGCAATATAACTATACTATTAACTATAGTCCATAGTTTAGGTTTCACTTTATGTTGTACAGTTTTATTATGGTTTTTAAATTTTCTTATTGTTGGTTTTTTAATTTTTCATTCTGGTAACATGTATACCACCTAAATTTTTCCATTTTAACAACTTTAAAATATGTAATTCACTGGTCTTAATTACATTTGCAGTGTTGTGCTACCATCACCACCATCCATCACCAAAATTTTCCATCACCCCAAACAGAAGACCTGTACCAATTAAGCATTACTGCCCCATTCCATACCCCAAGCCTGGCTCCTGGTAACCCATATTCTAGTTTCTGACTATGAATTTGTTTATTTCATATAGGTGAGATGATAAAATATTTGTGCCTGACCTTTTTTTTAACTCATATTCTCTAGAGGGTTTTCTCACTCTTCTTGCACACATCCCCCACAGAAAGACAATGTCTGTAGTTTGTAGTTTAAAATTAATAGGGATGTTAGGAAGCCTTTGTCCGACTGCACACGTATCCCCACTCCCAACACGTGCCCACCTAGGAGAGTCACTACCCTGGTGAGTATCATATCAATTTCTTCTCTACCACAGTATCTACTTCTCTTAGGAACTGTGTTTGATGCATTGTAGAAATCTTGTTCATCTATTTTTCTGTCTTTAATATCTGTTTGAAAGAGTCTCTAGTTTCCAAAGAGAAAGCACCAAGCCATAGAAATGTGGGAGCCACTCCAGGCTGGCATTATGCAGCCGGTAGCACAGACCATCTCTTCCTGTAGCTGTCAATATAAAGCTAACAGTCATGGTCATATTTTCACTTAATATTAAAAGGCTCAAGTTACCTGATACCCAAATTCTGTTATTCCAATTAATAGTCATGCCTAAGCTAAATTTTAGGCCTGGTTGAGAAAATTCTGATATCTCTAATCAGTCTATTTTTGAATGCTCAAAAAATTGTTCTTTTTCACAAAGGCATCTCTGTAAGTCAGTGAAGAAAATATCTGAAAGAGCCTGTTGAATCTGCTCTCCTTCAGCCACCAGCCACAGTTGCTTCTCTGTTGATATCGCCCATAGGGCTATCCAGAAATGTATGATGTTTCCTCTACAGAGCTCCTTAGAAATTTGAAAATAACTATTATTTCTTCTTATTGGAAAGAGATGTACCATATTCATCTTTGTATACCTAGCATCAAGCGTAGGAAGGCAATATGGTTAGGGATCCACAGATATTTGTTGAATCCTTGCAAATATTTGTTGACCTTCCTCTCCCCCTTCTCCTAGCTAACTCCTTCTTTGTTCTTTAGAATTCAGCTCAGACAGTGCCTTCATCAGGAAGGTTCCCATCTGTGTTTGATGGCATGCTGAAATACCCCCACCAGAGCCATTATAACACAAGACCTATCTGCCTGGTCATCCACTATATTGTAAGCTTCTGGGGGCTTATTTGTGTTTTTGATGCAGCACCTAGTAAAATGACTGGCATGTGGTAGGCACTCACTACATATTTCCTGGATGAAGAAATGCCTGAATCTTGCCATTCATTTGCTCTTCTTTGAGTGTGTTTTAGTTTGTCTATTTCAAGGTACTCAAATCAACACAATGATTTATGTAGTTTAAACAGCTAAGAGTAGAGCCAGGACTAGCTCTCACTGGTAGCCAACAATAATTCCAGAACAGAGCTTTATTTGTTTGGGTCATGGATAGAACACTTGGGAAGATACAAGATGATAAGATTTCATTTGGGGATCTTTATTTCCTGTTTTGAAGATTATACAGAGATATGAAGGAATATCTGTGATCACAGTGGAGCAATGAGGCAGATTTGAGCAGAGTGCTGATGATTTTTAAGGAAGAGTATCCTGAAACAAGAAGAAAGTGAATGGAGGAGATTTTAAAAAGTCAGAAGAAGCCAGAATCTTTAAAATATGCCAATTTTAATTATGCCTTGTGATTAAAAAGCAAAATAATGAGACAGACAAAAATACTGTGTACTTGGCAAGAAATATCAGTCTTAGAAAGTATCAGAAGAAATTTTTCACGGTAGATATCTCTTACATCACCATCCATTTAGTGTTTCATTTTTTTAATGTGATTATATTCCTTGGGCCTAAGAAGCTATTGGTATTGGGTAATGAGATATTTGAAGAAACCAAAAGAATTTGCTGGACCCACTGACCTGCTTTTGACTTCTGAGAAATACAGCTTAACTATTTCACATTCTACGAAACTTTTCCTGGGCTTATGGCAAAGATTATTTTATCTTAGCTGTTGCCTGCCTGTTTCTTCAGTACAGATGATTTGTTGCATATAGAGAGTGTCTGCAAATGTTGGATTTGTGACCTTTTTCCTCCTTTCTTAATTTGAAACACATTGTGTAGAGCTGCTAATCTGTTTTCTTTCCAGAAGGACTCTGTGGTTCCAGCCTGCACCCATGCTGCGATAGGGCGCACACAGAGATGCTTGCTGAACTAGCTGCCAAAAGTAGGTCGACACACCTAGTTGTACCCATGCTGAGCAATAGAAACTTGCTCCAGAGAGTCCTGTGGTCCACCTTGTCCCTAAAGTAATTGGGGATACAGGTTCTTCTGAGAGTCCAAGGGGGAAAAAGTTGAGTTGGCCCCCTAGACAGGAAGAAAAAAAAGTCATTCCCTGCACTCTCATCCCTATATATATTAACTCTTTGTCCAACTTCTGCAGAGTCAGATATATAAACCTGTTAACATCTTCCTTCCTGCCCATAAACATGCTTATTCGTACATTCAGCCCACATCTGAGTTTGCTCCCTGGGTGATCTCATCCAGTCCTTTGACTTTTAAATACTACCTCCATGCTAAATGGCTCCCATATTTATGTCTCCAGCCTCAGTACTGGTCTGCATCTCAGGCTGTGTGTTCAGTTACTTGCTTAATATCTCCACAGGCTTCTCAAACTTAGCATACCCTGAGCCAGTACTTGATTCTCCCCTCCCTTCCCCCTCCCACCTGATCATCTCCTGGGGTCTTCCATTTCAGTAATGGCACCCCTGTTCATCTGGTTGCTTAAGCTGAAATTCTTGGAGCTATCCTTAAATCTTCATTTTCCTCCCACTCCACTTCCAATCCATTAGCAAATCCTGTTAGCTCTGCCTTCCAAATATATGCCAAATTCAGCCACTTGTTCCACCGCTTCTGCCTCCACCCTTGTCCAGAGACCATCAGTGCTCGTCACAAGCCTCCCTGGCTCCAGTCTGACCCCACACAACCCATTTTCCACATAGAAGCCAAAGTAATCTTTTTAAAAGGTAATCATGGGACCACATGTAGCTCAAGTGGTTGAACGCCTGCTTCCCATGTACGCGAGGTCCCAGGTCTATCCCCGGTACCTCCTAAAAAAAAAAAAATGGTGATCAGATCCTATCACTTGCCTACTGTACCTTCTCATAGCACTTAGAATAAAACCCAGACTCCCACCCTGAGCTGCAGTGCCCTTCACTTCCTGACTGCCTTAGCAGCCTTCTCTGGCCACTACCTCCAGGTATTCTGGCCGTTCCTGTTATCAGAGCATCAAGCCCATTCCTGCTGTAGGGCTCTTGAGCCCCCTGCTTACTCTTCCAGGAATGCCCTTCTCCCAGATTACCTGCTTGGTTTACTCCCTCCTTTCAGTTAGGATCTGCTTAAATGAGACATTTCATGACCACACTTCTAAAACAGAACTCCCACCCATGTGTCCTTCGGTTCTCTTGCCCTGCCTTATTTCTTTCTCCTACAGCACATTTTGTTATCAATATTTGTTTTTGTGTGTGTGTTTCTGCCTTCTCCGATAGGATGTAAGCCCCTTGACAGCAAGACTCTAATTTGTTCATTGCTGTATCCTAAGGCATCTACAACAGTACATGATATCATATACTGTATGTGATAGACAATCAATTTTGATTGAACAAATGAAAACACACTGAGTAGCCATCTTTGATTCACATACTATGCTATAGGGTAAAAAAATGGTTTCTGCCCTTGGGGAACTTGCCTTAGGAGGCAGAAACAGATGCATAAGCAATTCCGTCATTATGATATGGCTGGGGTGCTGGGGAAGCTCACAGCAAGATTCCCTAACTGTGCCTGCAGGAATCGGAAAGGTAACCAGAGAAACTGACATTTGAGATTATTCTCAAAGGATGAGCAGGTGTTTGCCAGACATAGAAGGGTGGGGAGGGCATTTTAGGTCTGGAAACAGCATATACAAAAGCATGGAGCTGTGATGGAACAAACATCAGTGAAAGTTCAATGTGATCATCTTATGGAAAAGTTGGATGAGTTGAAGAGCAATTTAACTTGGCATCAACTAAATGGATGCCTATTAAAGATGTTTTGTATATATGTTTTGAGTAGGAGAAAGGAAATTATGTCAACGTGTGCATCTTCTTTGTATTTGTGTGCCTTGTTCTTATGGTTCTGTTGTACTGTGATGTGTGATTATGTGTTCATGTGTGGGTTTTTTCCCTTTACAATGGAAAGACAGAGTTCCCTTCAGCATCTTCTTTATTCTCACAGTACCCAGCACATGGTCTGTCCAATGTGAATGTCAGTTGAAAGAACTATTCTTCACTTTACAAATGGACTCACTGCTGGTTTGCTTTAGTGACCTTCCCTACTTCTTTTTAAAGTAACCAAGTTCCTCAAGTTTATTTTATATGCAATGATTAGGTGAGTATAGCAGTTTAGCATTATTTATGAATTCCAAAAGTAGATATTGGATTATGTTTGTGAACTGGTCTTTTCCTCTGGGCATATTAGATTATATTGGATTCAGAGGTTTTGCTTTTACTTGATTAAGTAATGATTAAGCCTTTGATTGGGCCACATCAATAGGAACCTCACCACAGAGAAGGGAGGTTAGAATTTTTGAGCTGGAGCCCTGGGAACTAAGCACACAGAGGAGCTTGGTCGTGAGGAAAGAGAAAAGGCCTTGGGAAAAGAAACAAACTGTTTGCCTGATAGTTTACAGCTGGCCTTGTGGAGCTAGCAGAGGAGCTGAGCCCGGAGACAAGCATGCCTTGGGAAGAAAAAAACCCAGGAAGCCTGAACCCTCACAGACATTGGAAGCCATTTTGCTCCAACACGTGGCAATAGACTTTGGTGAGGGAAGTAACTTAGGCTTTACAGCCTGGTAACTAAGCTTCTACCCCAAATAAATACCCTTTATAAAAGCCAACTGATTTCTGGTATTTTGCATCAGCACTCTTTGGCTGACTAATACAGCATCTGTTACCTAAAACCAACAAGATCTAAGTGCTGTCTTTTCAAAATCCAGGAGATGCTGCTAAAGCAGCAGTGGTCAGAAGAAAAGTCATGGCTTTTTTTTTTGGTAAACAAGAAAAATGGAAATAAATGAATTAACTCAAGAAATTAGAATAAGAAAAATAAAACAAACCTAAGTAAAATAGCAGAAAGGCCTAAAGTTCATTCATGAGTTCAAAACTAAAAAATACAGAATTAATAAATTCAAAAGCACATTCGTTGAAAACAGCAATACAATAGAGGAAACTTTAGCTAGTTTAATCAATAAAAATAAGGGGAATCAATTAAAAAGGCGTATATAAGGTACATTTTGAGAGAATCAAAAAAGTTAGTTTTACTCAACCTTTTACAAATAAATTTGAAAACCTAGATGAAATGCATAATTTTCTAAGAAAATTCAATTACTTCCTGAAGGGAAGGAAAATCCATCAGACCAATAATCAAAGAAGAATATTAATATAAAAATTCTAAACAGAATATTAGCAAACAGAGTATAGCAGCATTTTGAAAGAATAGTGTACCATAACTAAATGTGGTTAATTCCAGGAATGCAAAGATGATAGAATATTGGAAAATCTATTAATATAATTCATCGTATTAACAGATCTTTAGTGAAAACTCATACTGCAAAGGCATTGATACTGCATAGGCATTGATAAATTCAACATCCATTATTCATTTAAAAACATTTTATAAAATAGGAAGTGATGGATACCTCCTTATAGGGAAACCCTAGAAGCTGTGTTATGTCAAGAAAAATGAAGGCGAGGTTGCCTATATATATATAAAATTGTTCTTCAACATTGTTTTGGATATACTAGCCAATGCAGTAAGACAAGAGAAAGAAATTTAAAGCATAAAAAGTCAAAAGGAAAAGATTAATGTTACTTGCACATGCTATAATTGTATACTTGGATTATATACAGTACTTGGGAATAAACTGGAAAATTTTTACAAACAATAACGGAACTCAGGTGGCTGAGCACCAATTGATTATATAAAAAATGAACATTCTTCATATATATGATCAACAGATCATAAAATGGAAGAAAACCTCCTCTTCATAATGCAAAAAATAAAAAATATGTAAATATAAATATAATATGTTATATTAGTCAGCCAAAGGGGTACTGATGCAAAATACCAGAAATCAGTTGGCTTTTATAAAGGGTATTTATTTGGGGTAGAAGCCCACAGTTACCAGGCCAGAATGCATAAGTTACTTCACTCACCCAAGTTTATTGCCATGTGTTGGAGCAAGATGGCTGCCAATGTCTGCAAGGGTTCAGGCTTCCTGTGTTCATCTTTTCCTGGGGCTTGCTTGTCTCTGAGCTCAGATGCTCTGCTGTCTCCACAAGATCAGCTGTAGACTATCAGGTGAACAGCTCATCTCTTTTCCTGGGGCCTTCTCTTTCCTCAGACCAGGCTCCTCTGTGTGCTTACTTCCCTGAGCTCCAGCACTAAAGCTCTGCATGAGAACTCCAACTTGGTCCTTTGCCATGTCTTTTATCTTTGAGTCCCCACCCACCAAGGGCGGGCACTCAATGCCCTACTGACGTGGCCCAATCAAAGCCCTAATCATAATTTAATCATGCCCAGAGGAACAGACCAGTTTACAAACATAATCCAATATCTATTTTTGGAATTCATAAATAATGCCAAACTGCTACATATGTACATAAACATATAATGTATATAAATACAAGAATGGAACTGAACAAGAAATTTATAAGATATAAATCTTCATTCACATAAAGGAATAAAACTTTATAAAAATTATCCTAAGATACGGAGGGTATGGGGGGAGAAGGGAGAAGTACATCTAAAACAAACAAAAAAAATTGATGATATTTTTAAAATTCTCTTTAGGAGAAACCACTGTTAATGCAACAACATAAATGAATTTCACAGACATAAAGTTGAGCAAAAGAATCAGACACAGAAAGAGTATATATTATTTTATTCTATATATTATATTATTCCATTTTATTTAAAGTTGAAGACAGAACTAATGGTGAAGGAAGTCAGAATGGTGGTTATCTTGGTTGGGATGATGACTGGGAAGGGCTTAAAGGAGGTTTCTGGGATGCTGGTGATATTCTTGATCTGGGTGGTAGTCACATAGGTGTGTTCACTTGGAAAAATTCATTGATATGCACCCAGTGGGTGGTACACTTTGCTGCTTGCAAATTGTATTACAGTTGAAAAATTATTAAAAAGAAAAATCTTTCAGGGATAATAGAGAACTTTTCAAGAATATTGGAGTTGCTGAAGAATGTTTTGATCCAGTCTTAGCAACTGATTTGTGAAGTGTACCATTGTCTGACTTCGCAGAGAGGTAACCCAATGATGTTTCCACCAATGGTGTCGTCTTCTGGTAATAACTCATATGCTGGAAAATAAAGACCTATCCACTTAACTACCCATAGTTAACTAGGGTCTTTGTCTTTATAGATAACAGGCTTGGCACACCATTGAAATCCATCATCATCGTAAAACAATGTTGGTCTGAAGATGGGCTTTTTTTAAAAGCCCCCTCACTTTTCCAGATTTATTTTTCACTGGGCATGGGCATGGATTTTTCTTTTCTGTCGAAGAGTCAGCAAGTTTCCAAATGAGTAACAGGCAGAGGGTGTGGTGTGTGGCTTCCTTTTTGGTTGTGCATCCACACAGCCCTTCAAGTATAATTAATCCCACAGTTCTTACCACTGTTGGAGCTTTTTTCCTAGTTAAATGAAATGATTTTTCTGTTGCTGACATCCGGTATATGGCTCATTGTAGGTGCTCAAATGAGTGTTCGTTGACTGAAGGAAGAAAAACAGAACAACAGCCACTGGACTGTCAAATAAGGCCTTCAGTGGTTTCAAAATTCAGCCATTCTAGAACAGACACAATTTACCTATGGTAGGAAAACATTAGAATAGTGGTTGCCTCTGGTGGATGCGATTGACTGGGAAGGGACATGGGGAATCTTTCTGGGGTAGGTAATATTCTGTATCTTGATAAGTTTCGGATTACACAGGTATATGTATTTGTCAAAACTCAGTGAATGTGCACTTAAGATTTGTGCATTTCATTGTATGTAAATTTTTAAATAAGCATTAAAAAATAATGCATTAAAAACAAGGTAGATTGACAGATGAATAGAAAGATGGATAGAGGGATAGATGTGTAATAAAATAAGCTTAAATGTTAATTGTAGACTCCAGATCGTGGGTATACAAGTGTTCATTGTAAAATTATTTAAACTTTTCTATAAGCTTTGAAATTTTTCACAATAAAATGTTGGAAAAAATTCAAAGTACAAAACCATATAGGAGAGAGCGGATGTAGCTCAAGTGGTTGAGTGCTTGCTTCCCATGTACGAGGTCCTGGGTTCAGTCCCTGGTACCTCCTAAAAACAAATGAACAAATGAAAAAAACAACTCATTGGGGAGCAGATGTAGCCCAAGTGGTTGAGTGCTTGCTTCCCATGTACGAAGTCCTGGTTTCAATCCCCGCTACCTCCTTAAAAAATATATATGTGTGTGTGTGTGTGTGTGTGTGTGTGTGTGTGATCATGCAAACATGGAACCAAAATCCACTTGCTAATTTTCAGCCCCTGTCACAAGGTTGAATGTCCACTACTTAAAATAGGGATAGGGGGCAGTATTGCCTGCCAGGGAGTTCCTGATGAGTCCAACAGTAGATTTGCGGAAATATACAGGGAGCCTGTTGTACTACCCTACAGAGAATAAGGCTTTGAGAGGGAAGTGGTTGAAAAAGGGTGAAAGACATTTACATTTCAGTGTGGCATCCTGCAATATGGTCTTGCGTCATCCACCTACATGTGACAAAAGGAGAAAGCTGATTAGGCACCATTATAAACAATGCCATTTTATAATTGTGCTCATGATGCAAAGGAACCCCATTTTATTTTCACTTGATCTCTTCAAGCTACAATTCTATGATGTTCCCAATTACTTCTCCTCCACCCACCCCCAATCTTATACATTCTTCCCTTGTAGAAATTAAATATAAATAAAGAGGACTTAATTTTGGAACAAAAATTGTCTCCATATGCTCACCATGCCCTTTCTCCTCCTGTATTTCTTTATAAAATACAGTGGAAAGCTGGGAGTCAGACACACTTGGTTCTCCTTCTGTTTCTGTTACTAAATGATTCTGGGATATTGTGTAAATTGCTTGATCTCCTTGAACCCAAGTTTCTACGTTTTTAAAAGGAGAAGATTCAACCAGACAAATATCCAAGTCCCTTCTAGCACTGGAATACAACTTTGCTGCTTCACCCTGTCTTCCTTTATCATCTCATTAGGGGCCAGCTGTAATAAATCTTGAATCCAGACCCTGACATACTCCAGAAAGAGGAGCCCTCAGTCCCAACAAGACACACAAAGACTCTGCTAGTGGCTCATTTAAATAATGCTTAAGATTTCACTCCCAATGAATTTTCCATCTGTTTTTCCATATTAGTTGAACATGAATAGTTAGTTGGATACTTAAAGCATTCAGGAGCATAAAGCCAAGATGTCTCACAATGCATTTCTTCCAAAAATATCAAGAAGAACAGAGAAGAAAGTGATTTTTATATTTGTGGAACTCTATGTTCTGTTCACTTGGGCTTATCCCCAGGTGAAAATTCTCATTTAAACACTGATTATGGAAAGAGGTTGTCAGTTGCTAGCCAGGTTTTTTCCCAAGGAATACAGTCAGAGCAAAATAAGTGTTCTTAGCAGGATGAGTCTGTTTTCGTGCTCAAGGTGTAATAGAACTCTAAGGGAAGAGTAGTTTGGTGTGCCACGATATATAAACAGCCCAGAGAAGGTAATTGGATAAGCTTTGTGCCTTTTCACGTGCTGTTTACTCAGCTGTATTGCCAAAGGCAGAGACTCGTCTTCCATCATATGTGTCCCTTGGCTTGTCCCTTACCTGAAGGGTAATTATATAGAGGTGTGTGTGTATATGTACATATATGTATGTGTGTGTATGTATGTATGTATGTATTCAGTCACACCAGATATAATTATACACCAAGTATAGTTGTATCCATGTATCTTTTCTATAAATTATCTTCCTATGTTTGTGTATTTTGGCGTGTATACTTACATATTTTCTCCCTTTGATTAGCTATAAACCTAATGTGAGCAGTGGGGCTACTTAAATAATGTAAGAGTCTAATTATCAAGGACTTGACTTTACTAATGTACTCAGGTTGGAGATGTTTTAGGTGAGGAGAGCATGGGCAAGTCATCTGATTTGGTCCATTATTATATTTTCAATTATCTTTGGTGCTCAAAGAGAGACAGTAATATAGCTGTGGATGACATAGCAAATTACCACAGCTCTCTAACCTTTTAAATTGCTAACACTGTTGTAATCTGTAATTATAGAAATCAGTGTGAGAATTGTGGCACTGCATAATTATCTTTCCTGATACTTTATTGCTGAATGAATTATTAATCAGAATCAGTCTTGTATAGTATTTGCAGCAACTCAGAAGAATAATGTATAATTAAATTTCATTATTCCTATTTTTGTGCTAATGTTTTATGATGTTGTAATTGATAATTAATTGGCCAAAAACTCACACAATACTTGGGAGTTTCAGGTGGCTGGAAAATGTTCAGTGACTGAGTTCATTAACTAAGTAATGATCATTCTGTAACATCTATGGGGTCTAGTCCAGTCTATACAAGAAAGCTTTTGAAATTGGTATATTAATCATTAAGCTTTTCATGTTTCCTTAAAAGAAAGCAATAATCTTGAGCACATATGAATAATTAAGAGATCATAATAGATTTCAAATCTGGTCAATTTTAAGTAGTCAGACGTTGGTTTTACATTTCAGGCTAATACACTAGATACAGTTGGTATGCTTCTCTTTGTATCAATTTCCATTCTAATTAAACAACCAATAGTCTCCATATAGCCACAATCACAAAAAGAGAATAACAGTGCAATATCCTGAAAATCCATTTCCCTCTGCCTTTCATTAGTGTAACCCATAGTGTAGTACATCTTTATAGACCAAGTCTAGTCTAATCTTCTTTTCCAATTGTTCAAAATACTAAATGGTTTTCCTCCACACAGACACAAGGAATTCAAAATCTGAAAGGATTATGAACTTTTCCTTGACTAGCATTCTAACTAAGAGTTCCTGGTGTGAGTCTCTTTTGGTATCGTTTGCAACCTAGGTAACCAGCAAAAGCTCAGAATCCAAGAATGTCTTTCACCCAGCCTGAGTTCTCTTGAAAAGAAATCGTGTCGGGCATTTTATGTGAACTTCTGCTGTGCCATCTTATTTTATTTTTTAAAAAAGGCGATACTTCTTTCTGGTTTTCAAGTGTTTCCGTTAGAAATATACAGGTTTAAAAAAATAATAATAAGCTTTTTTTTTTAATCCAAAGAATACCAAAGCATTGTAATAGGGAGCTTTACAATGCATTTGCTATTTTTTAATCATTCCTTTTCTAGGCTGATCAGAAAACCATCCACAGGGGACTGTTCCTGGGTATTGCTGTGCAGACGTACCTCCACGTTCCCAGGAAGATCATGAGTGGTTTATTTTTCCATTGCTTGTGTTGTCTCTGATGTCTTACAATTCCAAATTATAAATTATTAAAGAGGAAACTGTCACCAAATCACTGTTAGTAGAACTAAAGCACACTCCTATAGCATTGAGGAATTGTTGCTCAGTGAGGGCTTGTCTGATTTTGGAATAGAAATCGGAAACCTTCCTTTTACCATCTTCTCCTTCTGGGCCCTCCATAGCCATCCATGGTCTCAGGGGCTTTGGCAGTGGTCTCACCAAGTTGAGCCCAGAAAACTTTGGAGATGAAACACTCTTAAAACCCTTCCACTCAGAAACTCTACAAATGTCAGCTTTCCCTTCACTGTGTCAGTCTAAGCTTTTCCTGTAGCTTCTGGACCTTCCCATTATCTTGGTTGTATATCTTGGTGGTACTATCTTTAGTTTCCTCTAATATTCTCATTACTCAGAATAGACTGAGTTTTCTGTAGATAAATAGATAGGCAAGACAATCTTGAGGCCCAGAAAAGACAGGTAGCTCCAGAGAGCATAGAAAGGCATGTGAAAGAAACATCAGCAGGAACAAAAATAATTCCAGAGTGGACAGCAGTTTTAAGTTCCTCTTTAACAAGTAATTAATGGACCTGCGAAAAAGTCTTTGCCATTCATTTTCTTATCAAATATTTATTGAGAGCCTGTTACATGCCTAGCACTTTCGAGCCTCTGGGGCTTCAGTGGTGAGCAAAACAGACAAAAATCCCTGCCTTCAAAGAGAAAATAGATATCAAACAAAATATAGGTAAAATATAGTGTATGTCAGATGGTGCTAAATGTTATGAAGAAACCTAAAGTAGGGAAGGTGGACAGGGACTACAGGCAGGAGACTGGGGGTGCAGTCAGAAAGGGGATATCTGAGCAAGAACCTGAAGGCGATTAGGGGTTGCACCATCACATTTTAATCTCAAAACAATCTTCAGTTTGTCCTCATTTTTACTGTAAGGAAACAGAAACTCAGAGAAGTTAAATAAATAAGCTGTCCCACCACTTAGCTCTAGGAAGTGGCAGGGAGGGATTCCTGTTTTTCAGGGCCACCTTGGATCACCTGCCATGGGAGTTAAAATTCAGATTTTGAATCCCACTCCAGATATCCTGTATCCATGCAATTTGAGAACTAGTATAATCTCAAGAGATAGGGAAGGTGGCTGGAAGAGGCCGAGTTATGAAGGCAGTTCTGAAAATAGAAAATGCTGGTATAATGATAAAGGCAAGCTGCTGGCAATCTGGGAATAAAAAGTGAATGGGAAAAGTTAGCATGCTGGAGAAAGATCAGCTAATTTTATTGAGCATTTACTTTGTGTTGAATGAGTGAATAAATGAGTTCACAAACAAGCATATGCAACTGAAGCACAGGAAAGTTAGATGTCTTGTAGCTAATGAGTGGCAGTAGGGATTCGAGGTCAGGCAGCCTGGCTCCAGAGCCTGCACTCTTAACCATCATGCTACACTGTCTCTACAAAATGATATATGTCTGCAACGTGTAGTGAGTGCTTACTACATTTCAGGAGCCATTCTGAGCACTTTACAAGTATGTGTTTTAAGTCATTTGCTCCTTATAACAACTGGGTTACAGATGAGGGATCCTTACAGAGTTTACATGATTCTCCCAAGGTGACAGAGCAGTCAGCTTTGACACCAGTTCTAACCACTACACCACCCTGCCTCTTGGATGATTTGTGCAAAGCACAAAAGCAATAAGTAGCAGAGGGAGAAAACAGGAAAAGCCTGTAACAGGAAGTAGAATATTCAAAGCACACACTTTGAGCAAATGTAAAGGGATGGAATCTTTTAGGAAATGTTACCAGATGAGAATCAATACAAGTTCCCCATCTGCCTGATGCCTTCTCCTGGCATGAGAGAAAAATATATCATGGTTAAGAGCAGACATCCTTGATATAATTACGTGTAGAATTAGTCAAATGGTAGTGAGGATTCTTCCTGATGCAATCAGAGTACTTAATACTTCTCAGAGAGCTCTCAGAAGAGAGCTGTCACCTTACTCGACCTTCACGGTCATCCTGGCATGTAGCGGCAAGAAAGCTGTGGTGGTGTCATGGCCTAAGTTGCCCGGAAAATCTCTGCTGGAATCAGAACCCACACCTCATCCCATCCTTCCCTCATAGGTCTTGGATGGAAATCAAGCAAATTGGCCTTTCCCCAAGTTTAAGCAGGAGAATCTGGAAACAAAGACAAACCTCATGCTTCATGTAGTCCAGGTTTGCCTCGGTATAAGAAAGTCTAGTGTACAGAATTACAAACGTATGGAATGCACAAGGAAATTACTTTTCTTTTCATAATGATAGCTATTATTTGTGGCGAGTTTACTGTGAAATGAGGACTTTCCTAAATATGCATTGGTTCGTTCATTTAGTCCTCACGAAACCTTTTTGCTTATGGAAGGACCAGATATTATAGCGTTTAATTAATGTTCTCAGAGCCCCACATCTGGGAAGTGGGAGAACAGGGACTCAAACAGGGTCCCCTCTGTCTAGGAATGGAAGGAGAAATGGGAAGTGGGTACACTGGTAAAGTCAGGAAAACACTTAGAAGCCTTTGCTGCCCAGTGCTTCTCGGCCAAAAGGCCAGCCCTTGTCCTGCCTCTGCCTGACCATGCGGGCAGAGGTATTTTCTCCCCTGTGACAGTATAATTTTGACTTTTTATAATGAGTGGGTTAGGAAATAATCTCTTCTTTAATACAGTTTGCTTATCTGAAATGAATATTCTGTGACGTACAAAAGGTATGTGTAAGTGGTGGTGGGAATGTAGGCTATAATATAATTTCTATTTTAAATAGCTGTCTTAGGTTGCCAGAGCTGCTGTAACAAAGTACCACAGACTGGTTGGCTTCAACAACAAGAACTTACTGTCTCAGAGTTTTAGAGGCAAGAAGTCCAAAATCAAGGTGTCTGCAGGGTGGTGCTTTCTGGGCAGTCTGTGGCGTTCTGGAGGGGGCTTGCTGGCAGTCCATAACTCAGCCTCTGCCTCCATCACATGGTGACCCCCCTCCTCCTCTCTCTGCTCTCTGTGTCCGAATTTCCCCTGCTTATAAGAACTCTAGTCATATTGGTTTAAGACCCACCCTAATTCAGTTTGGCCTCATCTTAACTGAAAGGGCATTTGAAGATCCTATTAACAAATGATCTCACATCCATAGGACCGAGGGTTAGGACTTGAACTTGACTTTGGGGTTGGGGTTGGGGGGTGACATGATTCAATCCATATAACAGCAGCATACTTGGTATCTTGAAGTGTTTTGTGTCCCTGCCTTTTGGTGACAATAAGAATCACTCTGAGAAACTTACAAAAACAGGACAAGGACTCGGAAAGCTCAGAGCACATCCTTTTGCCAATCCCCATGCCTCTTCACCGGCCTCCTGCCTTTCCCCACGCTCTTGAGAGCATTTCACCTGTTTGTTAATGTCCCAGCTCCATTTGACCCTGGCTGGTGACAGATGGTTCAGGGTCTTTTATTACCTGATGTGAGAGCCAACAAACCGGCAGCCGATACTCTTAGCCTCATGGTTTTACTTGTTTTTAAATGGAACAACAGGAGGTGGGGATACCAGGGCTGCAGTGGAAATTCACACACCTTTCCCCAAGCCCTTCCCAACTCACCCTTGAGTTGAATGACCTCTCTGCCCCCATTAGATTT
This sequence comes from Cabassous unicinctus, assembly GCA_029593785.1. NCBI lineage: Eukaryota > Metazoa > Chordata > Mammalia > Cingulata > Chlamyphoridae > Cabassous > Cabassous unicinctus. The sequence continues at coordinate 735 of JAQZBX010025072.1, read as the reverse complement.
TGCCTTCGATGCTGAGTTTTGATTTTCAGTTACCTGGTGAACTGTCTTGCAATCTAAACTTCATCAATCCCAGCTTGTATCCCTGCAGAGAAGATGCTATTTCACAACAAAATCATGCCCAAAAGACCCTGATGTGTGAGAGAAGCAAGTTTCCTTTTATTAAGAATTTTTTCTGTGAAAGCTGGATCTCTGCCAAGCCTCCATAACTCACTTCTGTTTTCTTTCCCACCTGTGAGCAGCACTCCCTCTCAGGAGCCGGGGCAGGCAGCAATAGAGATCACAAAGATGAACAGCCGCTTAACTAGAGACCTTTCTGTCAAAAGTGCGCCTGGAGTGCCACACTAATGCAGGTGTTAATAATAGGGTAGTGTATGCGAAGTCTGCATTTCATGCATGATTTTTCTGCAATCCTACAACTTCCCTAATTAAAAAAAAAAAAAAAAATGTGTATCTGGAATTAAGAACCTGGAGAAGTTTCTAGGAGTTAGTTTAATAATTGAATCTCTAGCATCGTAGTTACTGGTAAGCTAAATCCACCTTTGACATGTTAAACATATTAGCACCTACAAGCAACAACTAGCCCAGAAAATGTGCTAAGAATGATGGCATTGCTAGCATCATTTCTTGACTTCACATGGAAACCCAAGCCCAGCATTTTCACTGACCTGGTGTATAAACTTTTGACAGTAACTACCATGATAAAATCTTTTGAAGCTAATTAAAGGAACAAAGATT
>JAQZBX010025071.1:0-29784 GCA_029593785.1 Cabassous unicinctus | reverse complement strand
ATAACTTTCATATCTTTACTTTTAAATTGATCATAAATATAGATTTTGAAATCTATGAGTCAGAGAGAAGGTTATCTAGCAATCTTTCTCAAAGGAGGTAAAAAATATCAATAACTTGCACTCACATATGAAGGAATATATCTAAACAGTGTTTACTGTATTTCATGGAGTTTAAGTTGAGCCACCATCAAATTTGAGTGTCAGGGTTTTATTTATAAATAAAACAAAAAATAAGTTCAACGTGTTTCAGACACTACAATGCATACCAAAAGACAGCAGAAATATATATCTATTATTCAACCCATTCATTACCTTTAAAATGTGACAATATTAAACTGAATGAAAAAATCATGGCAAAAGTTCTAAAATTCTTCTCTAAAAAGAGAAGTCTCACAAGGATAGCTGCCGTCAAGAAATAATCTCAAAAAAGAAATACTGAACAATCATATAAATAAATAGAGCAGCTAATATAATAAAGACATTTAAATACCATTCTCAGGGATAAATAAATACAGTCAAATATTCACAAGCTGAACAACTATTACACATAAAAATATCAGAGCCAGCCAGGCAATATGTAAACATCTGCTTAAAGGGAAATTCCAGCTAAGCAATATAAACTATTGATCAGATGGCAGACTGATCTGAAAGGAAATCATTTCTATATACTCTAGTTCTCAGATCAATTCATTGCTGAAAAATATCAAAGCAGCAAAGCTTGCTGGCATATGTAAATGGCACAAGCATAAACAGCTTAGGCCAATATCCCAATTTTATACATTGCTCCACTTGACATCCATTTTTCAACTCTCCTATACCTGATCACTCTACAAAAAAGGTGGAATAATTCTGTGTTACCAAAGATCAACACATATGATCCAAAGAAATTTAAACTGATAATCTTCCCAGGGTACCTTTATAAATATTAGCTTGTGCTGGCTAGGCTATATTAAAAACAAAACAAAAACACTCAGCATATGAGAAATGAATTTATGAGAGAGATGATGTTGCCAGTTGCTGTGTTTTAGATTTATCAGCAACATACAACACAATAAACCATCCAAACCTATGTGCCAAATTCTATGGTATGATCAGTGACAATCATTTCAGAGAGTTCACCTGAAGATTTTTTTTCAACCAAGAATAAGGCAATAGCTTGGACCATTGGTGAAGAAATCAAACCTACAGCAATTTATAAAGTCTTTCCCTTTTTTCCAATTTATGTTTCTTTCATTCAGGCTTTTATTTCTTTCTCTCTCCTCTCTCTCGCCTTTCTCCCTCCCTCTTTCTCTTTCCCTCTTTCATGTCTCAATCTTAAGTCTGAAACTTAAGTCTGAAATAGTGACATGATAGGAGCAGAATTTAGAGGTTCATTTACATAGATTTACATCACAGAGGAAGAATTTTGCTACCAAAAGAACAAATTAATATGAGACTCTTCCTATATCAATGCTAGAACAAGAACATATAAGATAAATCATGTCACTAACAAATCAGTTAGGAACTTAACCCCTATTAGACCCAAATGCTATTACTACATTTTAAGGGGATCTCTGATATTCTTTTGTGCACTTGTGTAGTTAAAGAGTATGTCTGCAGAGGATGAAAATAAATTGCAGATAGCAAGATATTGTCCTATCTGTTACAAACTCTGAAGATCTGTTCTTTCTTTACTCCTCACATGACAATCCTAATGCCACCCTTATGCCAAATTTTCACATTCACTGAAAAGTCATAAAAGTGAATAAATTCATAGAGATCATACTGATAAATATTTGCTGCTATTCAATTGTTGGTCTAAACAAAAGGCTAAAGTCAGGGTGATTATTAAATAAATCTTGTTTTAAAATTTTAATTTCAATTCGGAAATGTAATTGACATAGTTTTCCTTGATATCACACAATTATCCTTGTCTCATAAATCTTATAACTTTTGTAGGACAAAATGACAGAAAGCAGAGGGCAGAGGGCTTTAAAATGTTGCCTTGAGCATACAAATGGACTTCATGGAACACTCTGTGGGTCCAGAAAGCAAAAATCATGGTCCTCAGTCACAGAAATGAAAATAGCACTTACCAGGAAGAAGTAAAATATTTGAAACACAGAAGCTAAAATAAAATTTCTCTGATGTCCAAATGCATAAATCTGTGGGTCACAGATGTTTTTTGTTCTGCAAATATCCATGCACTACTCTGTACTTTCCCCCTCCACCTCTCTCCTTCTACAGTTAGTTTGAGACCATATGATTAGTGAAGTACAAAGAGATGTGAATGGAAATAATGTGTCTCTTCCAGGTTAAAGCAGTTAAGAACCAGTGTACTCCCTTCATCTACCTCATATCCTTCAGTAGCAACCTTGGAATCCACGTGCTTCATGTTTCTGATGATATAACTACAAGATGGAAAAGCGTTGCTCAACCACATCAGACTGTAATAAGAGAAAGTAATATATATTTAATGTACTAAACCACTGAGATTTGGGGTTTATTTCTTAGTACATCACAGGCTAGTCTAATCTAATGAAGCCTGAACAATTTGAAACTAGCTGACATGAAAGCCACAAATTCAGATGTTGAAGAAATAGAGCTTTATTTTCTGTAACTTGATTTTTTTATAACTTCATTAAACTTATGTTCATTATCTGCCCCCATCACGCTAGGCATGTGGGAAAGCTGACCATCAGTCTTTCTTGGGGTTCATGTTCTTCCCTGAGTCAAAGTCTCTATCAAAGTTCCTTGGGCTTGCAGAGGGTAGAAGACACCTAGACTTTGAATCACTTGCCACCCCCTGCCATGTCACGCTGTCCAAACTCAAAGCCAGCTATCCTTTTAGACCCAGATGTCCCTTCTTTATTGTTTTTTAATTTTCATTATTATTTGTATAGCCAAATTGGACTCTTCCTGTTAGGTTGCCCCTGGACCCCTTTGTGGAGAAACATAATACAGTGGTAGGATATCCTTTGCTATCATGGCATTCTCAGACACAGCTGGCCCTCAGGTAGACATGCCTCCTTTCCCTTTCTCTCCTCCTTCCTCCATCTAACTTCTCCTTTCACGATTTTGATTGAGACCCCTTCATTGCCCATGCCCCAAATCCTCTCCCTTCTCCACTCCAGGATTTAAGATTGTGAAAGCCAAAACAGAGCCACCTGCTTGATTGTGGGGAAATGAAGAGAGGAAACAGCAGCTGGGAACAACAAAAAAAAACCAAAACTATAAAAACATAGATTAGGATTCCTAAAAATGTTATGCTGCTGCACAATTCACTTTTCATTTTACTTTATTTTTCTTATTCCCTGAGAGATTATATGTTAAATGCATATGAGACATGCACTTTGACCTTAATACGTGTTTTAAGTCTTATCTCTCACATATTCCTTTCACTACCTTACAATTCAGCCAAAATATTTATGGCATCATTTCATATGAATGCCCTCTGTAAATTACTTCCACTTTTGCTCATGTAGCTTCCTTTCCCACATTTCAAATGTATCTAAATTCCAAGGCCCAAGTCCAAGGCCATTATCTCCTAAAGGCTTTCCCTGATATTTTCTTCTAATAGATATCCCCTTTTTGAACAAAGCACTTTGTATTCAGAGTCTGAGCTCTGCCAACTGTGTATTACTGAGTAAATTGCTTCTTATTCCCTCATTTGCAAAAGGTGAGCAATAAATACCTACCCGATGACCTTGTTGAGGTGATTAAATAAACATAGGTCTAGTGTTTGGAAAGTTCCTAGACTGTGCTAAGTTTCAGTAAATGGTAACCATTAATACAATGATATCAATAATACCAATAATATGTTTTACGGCATTTATCTCTTTTTAACTTTACTTGTAGCAAGGTTTCATCAACTGTGCTTCTCCTCATGGAATCAGCGCTATCTAGGAGCACACACACACACACAGACATATATATATATTTTATTCATGTCTCCTATGGCTCTAAACATAGCAATCTATAAGTGGATGTTTATTGAATAAACAGTTAAATGACTAAATCAAGGGGATGATTCAGTGATAGAATTTATCTGCGTGTTAACACGTGACTCAAAATGATGGGATTTAGGTCTCCCATCCAATCCAGTGCTCCTGCAAGGTAGCCCTTTCTCAGAGCATAATTAGCTCCCCAAATCTGAACGGTCTCCAATCACAAATATAATCCAAATCCCAGTTGCTGCAAGATCTACAGTCTTATATGAAGCCAGCTTTCCTACCCTGAGGTATTCGTTCTGCTCATTCCCCTTATCTTCTGCTGTAAAGGACTGATTGTTTTTAAGAATTCAGGCTTCACAGATAGCTGCTTACCACATCCAGCTCTAAAGGCCTGCTAATCTGACCTCGTCAGTCATTTCTTCCCCTTTTCCAAGGGTTTGGCTATCTTTTGAAGCTCTCAAGGTAACACCAACAAATGTGCCTATTTTCTCTACCTGTCCTCTGAATAATTCTTATCACTTTCTGTTTCTAATAGAAATGTGACTGTCCACTGAAGAAAATGTCCTTACAAGCCCTTTGGTGAAGGTTGTTTTATTTTGTTTTCTTTATTTTTTCATATCCTAAGTACTTCAGGGAGGAAAGAGAAGTATCCTTTCTACTGGGGGTGCCCATTTAAACTGGACACTTTTAAAAGCAAAAGGGGCTGCTAGAAATTGTATCAGGACACCAGGCATATGCCAGGACTCTCTAGGGCAATCAGGAGATTACACTACCTTAAATCCACTATTGCCATTTCTAACCTATTATTTCTCTCCTTCAGCTTTCAATATTTCCATTTTCTTTGAAGCTTGTGTTATCATATTTTTACCAGTCTTTTATCTCTTCTAGTTTTTCTCTTCCTTGAAACTTCCAGTTGCCCCTGGCAATATAATTCATCCAGATTTCAAAGTTGCCTCACTGCCTTCCTCTTCTCCAGGACTCCTGTCATAATTCTAGCACCTCAATGTCCCCATGCCTTGACATTTTTATCTCCACTGACCCTTTTCCTCCTTTAGGCCTGAGACTCCAACTCACATGATCATACCCTCGACCTAGAATTTACAATGATTCCCTTCAGCTATGAATATCAATTTCAAATATTCCATTCTCCTCCTATTCTTTCAGGTTGATTATTCTAGTATCCCTACTACAACAATTATCTAACCTTATGAAAACTGGAAACCACTAACCACTTCTTCACCACTAATCACCCTATTCATGTTCTTACTTTCCTACTTACTTTCACTGGTTCCACATTCTAACATCATATCCACTCCCTTACAAGGACCCTTTACCACCTCACTCTTCTTTTTCTCCATAGTACTTAACTGGAAAATTCTCAACTCAGACTGAATTATAAAAATCTATTTACTCTGTTTCTATGTTCAAGATACTGAAAATAGCCCTAGAAAATTACAAAATTCTGCTGACAGGACTTCCTTCAAATATTTGATCGAAAATTTCAAATGTACACCCAATGTTTGACACCTGTACAATATAGCACTAGTAATTCACAATCGTTATCATGACTATTTTAAAATTTTCACTTTCTTCTCAAATATCTCATAAATCTATAACTGACTCTGAAAATGACCTAACCATAAGCCCCATGGAAAAACTCTATCCAATGTTTCTTTACTTTTCCTTCACTAATTATGCTAACCTACCTGATATTCCCCCATATTGTTCCTCTGTTAAGGTGACATTTTCTAAGATCACTCTTTTTATTGGAACACTTTATTTCTTTAGCACCTTGCTTGTTAGGTTTACCTCCTACCTCACAAGATCCTCTCCAGTTTTAGTTGCTGGATCCCTTACTTCTGTACCAAATTTTTAAACACTGAAACACCCATGGGCTCTCTTTTCTGGCCTCTTCTCATCTATAGCCTCCTGCTAAGTGTTCTCATTCTGACTCTTGGCTTCAACTATCATACATATACTGAAGACTGAAATTTTTATCTCTAACATCACTCCTGACTCTCGTTTCTTATCCATCTCCTTACATCAACGTCTTTATTTGGCATTGATGCCATCACAAACTTAAAATAACCCAAGCAGAACTATTGATACTTTTTGCCCATATTGTACACCATTGTATACTAATCCACTTTCAAGTCTTCTTCATTTTTACTGAATCAACTCCCAGCAATATTCATCCTGAGAACCTAGAATCATCTTTGATTGCTTTCTTCACATCCTATTTATATCCAATCCATCAGTAATTCCGCCTCCTTCATATTTGAAATATAACCTTTCTAGGACTGTATTGCATTTTTTCCACCATTAACTCTATTATGGAATACTAAAACAACCATCTAACTGGTCATTTTGATTGCAATATTAATGCCCTTCTGTCCAACCCATGGCAGTCAGAGTGATTTTTCCAATTGTAGTCATACTTTTAAACTCACCAGCATCAAACCATGTAAAACCTTCTAGTTTCCTACCTGTAGAACAAATATTATACAATGGGTTTGCTTAAACAATGGAAATTCATTAGCTCACAATTTCAGAGGCTAAAAGGCTTGCTTCCTCCTGTGGTCAGTATCTTCTGGGGTCAGTATCTTCTGACGAGTCAGCAGCATTGGGACTGTTTGGCTTTTCCAATGTGCAATGCACATAACGGCATCTTCTCCTTTCTCTTCTGGGTTCTGTTGACTCAGCTTCTGGCTGCTCTCTGTGGCTTCCTTTTTCTGTGTCCAATATCCTTTGCTTATAAAGACCTCAGCCATATTGGATTAAAGCCCACCCTTTTTCAGTTTTAGCCACCTAATAACATCTTCAAAGGTTCTGTTTACAAATGTGTTCACACCCACGGGACTGGGGGTTGGAACCTGAACATACCTTTTGTGGGGGGGACATGATTCAATTCCCAACACTTCCTATTCCAATCAAAGTAAAATCCAAACTCCTTTCCCACCTACCTTTCTAGCTCCCCTTTCCCTACATGTACCCTCTTTGTCACTGTCCCCTACTAACATTGGCAATATATCTGTCAATTAAAGACCAAGCTTTTTCTCTTCCTTCACTGTTCCTTCTTATTTGACTGCTCTCCATGACACCCTTTCATACTGGCTAATTTTCAATATTCAGATCTCAATTTAAATGTCCCCATCTCAGGAAGCCCTCCCTGACCTTCAGCTTCCCCTCATCTCCCTATCACATATCCTTATTTTTTCATCTTCAATAAACTTATTGTGTCACTTATATTTATCTATTTATCTGTTTATTGCCCTCCCCTCCTTAACAGAGGCAATAACTCTGTATTGCTTGTCCACTTTTGTATCTCCCAAACCTAAAAGAATATGTGGTACATAGTTAGTGCTTGATAAATTGTTGTTGTTAGAATTTTCTCAACAAGCTGGGACTAAAGGTTTAAATGGAAATGCAAGATAGCTATAATAAAAATACCAATCAGGAAAAAAACCCAATACCCAGAAAAAAGAACACAATGAAATATATGTGACCTTTAAACTTACTTTAAACTTACTGCCTTATCCCCGTTTGTTGACAAATGTATAACAATATTATATTTAACAACAAATATTTAACATTTATTATAATGTGTATATGTGTATATAATGTTTAACAACATCTATTATAATGTTGTTAAATATTATATTTAACAACAAATATTTAATCACCTTTGCTGACAAATGTATAACAATAGAATATCAAAAAGAATAGAACATCAAAAAAAACATCAAAGAGAGCCTCAAACGGTGGGGGGTCCTGAGGGCTCTAGAGACATCTAGCATCATAGGCAGGACAGACAATCTTAGGAATTCGGCACCCTATCAGTGGGCTTTAATTTATAATATATGCTTCTATGAATAACAGAGTTAGACTCACTTATAATTTCTCTACACATGGCACTTCTACCCCTTTTATTTGATAATAAAATTATAATTAGCAATATACTTGTTAAATATATGTCTCAGAGACTTAGCAATATACTTGTTAAATATATGTCTCAGAGACTTAAATCTTCAATCTGTTCATATGCCGGTTGAGCTCTGAATCTCAGCAGAATTACAATACCTACTTTATGGTTCATTGGACTCACTCAGGACAACTAAAAAAAGAATGATGACGGACAACACCCATCCCAAAAACACAGAAAGTATCTACAATGGCAAGCAAGACAGTTCCATCCATCTGCCCCACGGGATCTAAGGCCCCTCTCAATCAGAAACAGAGTGGGCATCCACCATCTCCAAATCCTCTAGACTGAGGAATGAACAAACATAAGGGGGGAATGCAACTATGAACTAAAGTAGACTTATTATTCTAGCAATGGATGAATTTGTATCATTGATATAAAGGCAGTGTCCACCAGAGATTCTGAGGGTTCGGGGAAGAAACAATAGGTATAACATGGGGCATTTTGGGGACATTGGAATTGTTCTGAATGATATTGCAATGACAGATACAGGTCATTATACATTTTGTCAAAATCTGTAAAATTGTGTAGTGCAAAATGTAAACTATAATGTAAACTATAGACCATAGTTAGTAGCAATGCTTAAGTATGTGTGCATAAATTGTAACAAATGTACCACAATAATGAAAGATGATGTTAATAGGGGAAAGTGTGGGAAGGGTAGAGATTAGGGCATATGGGAATCCCTTATATTTTTGATGTAACACTTATGTAATCTAAAGCTTATTTAAAAATTAAAATTTTTTTTTTAAAAGAACAGAGATAATATCAGAAAGCATATATATTTTATAAGCAAAGAGATCCATGGGCAAGTAATGCAATTTTTTCCAATTTTCAGTCTCTATCATTTTGTCATTCAACAAACATTCTTGAGAACCTACCATATGTTAGACATTGTTCTAATTGATGGAACTACAGCATTAGATAAAACAGACAAAACTGACTTTGATGGAACTTCCATTCTACTTTTGGTTATTGTCTACTTTGCTGACAGGGATGTAAGTTCCATGAGAGCAGGGATGTCAGCTATTTTGACCCCAGCTCTATCCCCAGCAAATGACACAAAGTAAGTGCTCACTAAAAGTTAAGAGGCAAATAGAAATTTATGTAAGGATAAATAAGGTATTTCATGTAAGCTATCAAATGCAGTGTTTGGCAAAACAGCATTTAATACACATTTCCATTGAGATGAATATTAGAAAAACACTTTCCATCTTTTCTTATCTCCTCAGCAACTGGATGCAAGATGCTATTCAAGTTTTTTAAGATACCATGTTTCTTCTGCCACAAAATGATATCAGGCTCCCTAGAATAAATAAACTTCAAAATCATAATCATGTGAAAAAAATTTGAAAAGGTGTTCAGAGTTTGCACTCCAGAAATGTTGCCATCACATTCTACCCACTCTTGCCCAAATGACACAGCATGCCACTTTTAATTAACGCCCAGGGTTAAATGTCAGTTGGGAAAATTCACTGATGTGTTATTTAGAACAGTTGAGACCATTGGAACAAATGAACCCCTGCCTCTAGCAGCCTGTAAGAAATGCACACTTCCCCAGAATGGGACAGCATGGTTCTTTGCCTCCATAAACTGAGCCCACTGAGTGACAAATCAGAACTGATGACTTCAAAGTTTGTTAACTCACAGGCTTTATAGCAACAAACACCACAGTGCACATAAAAGAAAGAACTTTCCCCAAACATTACCTACGGTAGAATTCTCTCCAAGTTCTTTTCCGGAAAGAAAGAAAGAAGCAGCAAAAAAAGATTAACCTAGTTGCATAAAGAGCAGTAAAGGACTCTGGCAATGCTGTTCTCTCTCCTAGGTTCGCATCACCAGCGAACAGAAGGCTTCTTTTAGCGTTCCCTCAGGAGCACCTCCTCACATCGAGTCCACACGCTGTGAGTCCAAGACACTCGTTCTCTGGCTATATTTGGCTGACTGGCTATTTCACTTTCTTTTGCTCTACTCATCTTATTTCTGTATCCCCCTGTGAAGTGAAAACAATTCAGATAGAACTAAACTATCTTACAGGACTTGTTATTTAATTTTCTCTTTCTGAATAATTCATGAAGAAAATCTTATCATCTTGCCTTTCCTATGCAGATGCCACACATCTGGGTTTCCTCCACACTGTGTCTTCCTTCTGTAAACAAGAGTGCTCTAGATTCCAGTTCTCTTCTTCACTTATCAGGGACAGAGGCCGGGTTTGGGTGTTTATTACCAGAAGCCTTGGCTTCATCCAGGCTGGTCTCCTGACACCCTTGCAATCATCCCACGTATTTCTCCCTCTGCACCATTGTTCATGCCATACCTGGACTACCCTCAGCATGACTCAAGTCCCACCAGCTCCTTGTGGTCTACTCAGACACTCTAACCCTCTATATTCTCTTCATTCTCTTAACTCCTACAGTGATTGTTCTAGGCCACTTACTTTTCTTAATCCCATATTACTTTGTTGTATTTCTCATTTCCTTGGTTTTAGTTTTTAACTCTACTCTAAGTGAAACAGGTATGTGCCCCACAAGCCAATAAAAAAGAAAGCACAGGGGAATGGATGTGGGTCAAGCTGTTGGGCTCCCATCTCCCACGTGGCAGGTCCTGGGTTCAGTTCCTAGTGCCTCCTAAAAGAAGATGAGCAGACCCAACGAGCTGATGCAATGAGCTGACAAATGAGCAGATGCAATGAACAGGGAGTGGATTCAGCTCAAGTGGCTGGGCACCTGCCTCCTACATGGTAGGTCCCAGGTTTGGTTCCCAGTGCCTCCTAAAAGAAGACAAGCAGACAATGAGTGGACACAAGAAGCAGATAATGAGTGGACACAACGAGTAGACACAAAGAGCAGAGACAAGCAGAGACAATGAGCAGACCCAACGAGCAGAGACAACAAGCAGACAATGAGCAGACAGACAAGAGAGCCATCTCGTGTTGGGGCGGGGGGAAGGCACAGACAGAAAACCACTTTGTATTCCCCATATATTCTAGCAAGTCATTTGCATGTAGTAAGGACACAATGTGTTACATGAATAATGGATGCATGAATGAATGAATAGCCACATGAGATTAATAAGCCAAATTTCCACAGGATCTAACCCATTCCTTCAGGCTCATCTTCCACTATGCTCTCCCTCAGCTACTACTACATAGCCATTGCATATTACATGCTTCTTCCTGTGCCAGGACTTTTAAATGTTCTGCGCATATGCTTCAGGCAGTCTTTCCTTCCAGCTTCATCCAACTCCTATTATCCTTCGTTCAAAGGTAGCTTTCCCAAGGAATCCTTTCCAGCCCTCCAGATTCATTTAGTTTCCCCAATGATATGTTGTCATGGTTCAGAATACAATGCTCTTTTGTAGCATTTAGTAAAGTCATATTTTTCACAAGTATTTATTTTATATTATTTGATTAAAGTTGGTCTCCTGTACTTGACTGTAAGTGCTGTGACAACAGAAACTATATCCACTTTTGCTCATGTTTGCATCCCCAGATCCTAGCAGAGTGTCTGGTACATAGAAGATAATCAGTACCTTTTTTATGGCTAGCGCATTACATATTGGCTAAATGAATTAAAAGTTGGTGAGGTTAATATAGCTTCCACTATAGAAGATTCCTAAAAAGGCAGATGGCAGCTATATACTGCTAAAATGACCAGACCAAAACATGAGCAAAGGCAAGGTTTAATTTATTCTTTAGACTGTAGAGATGATTTCTGCAAACAATTAGAATACTAGCTAATGCACAAGGCTGTATAACCATTTATCACCTGCCTGAACTGCCTGGTTATATTGTTACAAACGCTGTCTCAAGGTAATAAGAATAACCTTACTGGCCTAATTCTTCCACAGCACTTCCACTAGTTGACAGGCATAGAGATTATGCTAGTCAAAGAGAGAGGGAGAGAGAGAGAAAGTTCTTAAATTTAAAGTTGTTAGCAATAGAGTTTTTCAGTCAACTCTTGCTCATTGATTTAATATATAATTAATTAATAATGTATGAACTAGTAAATATTTTGAAGTACAATATGTTTATCACTCTTTTCAGTTTGGATTATCTGATTAGAACCTCACTCATAAAGAAACAGGCTATATGAACACTTCTGTTCGCAAAAACTTTTGGTCTAGATAAAAATTTATATCAACTCCAACCTAACTCTCAGTGTTGTTTGCTCCTTCTCAGGATTTCTGCTTTTCTCTCTTACCTACTTTAGAAGTGAGAATGCAAAGATGTGCCTACTTCAAACCTCAGCTTTCATAATTTCATATAAAAGATAAAGAAGAATAAATAAAACACCATGATGTGCAACACTAATATTTGTATAATCCCTTCCCATCCTGATATTTTGTTGCCCTAATCAGATTTTATTTTAAATAACTATTTCATTGCTGTGACTAGACTAGTCACTTAACCTCCATTTGCCTTTATTTTTTCACTTGTAAAGTGGGAATAATAAGAATATATAACCCACAAGGCTATTCTGAGAATCAAGCAAAACATTGGACCTAGAAGTTGTTTGTTTATTAAAAACACTTTGTAAATAGTAGAGTGATTATTATAAACTGAAATATTTAAAATTATCCATTTGATATGCAATCATATAATGAAATATCTATGGGCATGGCTATATCAAAACTATCTCCAAAATTGTTATGCCTAAATTATCAGGTTAATTATCACCACATAACCCCTATACTCTATAATATTCATCATCTTAAATGCAGTCTGTTCTTTAATGACCTTGCCATTAAAGAACCTCCAATGAAGTTTCCTTTAAAACAAATTACCGTATAGTTGATGGATAATAAAAGAATGCAGTCTGTATAACACACAAGTTGACTTGGTCCATATGCAGTTTCCCTGAGTACACTGATACCTCGTTCCAACTAATTCCAACTAACCCTCGTAGCTGAAGACAAAATATACTAACACAGCTGAACCCGGGAGCCAGACTGAAAAAACATACAGTGAAGCCTGCATTTTAAAATGGGTTTTCACCACTGCATAGATATTGCTATCTAGAGAATTCCTTCATACCTTCAGAAATCTGACACATCTCTCATCTAGTCCAGGGATATTCTTTAACTTCTTTTCTACTTTATTTATTCAACCTTCCTAACAAACCCCACTAGTCATTCTGCACATTGGTGATAACAGGCTACACTCTGGTCCTTAGAACACTGGCTATGGAAGCAGACAAGCCTGAGCACGAATCCTGGTTCCATTCTCACCAGACGACCAATCTTGGGTGAATCGCTAACCTCTCGAAGCCATGATTTGTTCATCTGTGAAATAAAACTGATAATGTTCTCTGCCCCTGGTTCATTGTGAGGATTGATGGCATAATTCCTGTAAAGTCCTACGTACCATAAGCACTATATTTAAATTACTGCTGAGATGCAATCAGTATTAATGATGTGCGCAGGCATTTTGCTGTTAGTTAATTTTCAGCTTCTAGCCCTTTGACTTTTTCTAAAGAACATAAATTATCAGTGCATTTTAGGTCCTCAAAATGAATGGCCCCTCCATGTGAACAAAGTTCAGAAGACCGCTTTTCGTTCTATTTTGCCCTGTGTTGAGTACAAAGTTTGACCTTGATTATCTGTATATGTTAAATCAAAGTCTTGCTTGATCTGGATTGTCCTAGATAATTATCTCAGCTCTTTACTTCACATTTAAGTTCAGCCTTATCAGCCCTAACATCTCAACCTTCCTTGCCATGCTTATTTCCTTACATGTGATTACATTCAATCATTTATTACTGATATTTTTTTTTAATTGAAGAACAGATACCATTATCCTCAAGGAGATTCCAAAGTATCTTCCAAGCCTAATGCTTAGATCTAAACCACTCAGCATGTTTGGCAAAATACTCACAACACAGCTATCTGTTTTTGGAATAAGTGCCCCTCTCCATTCTAGTTAATTGAAAACAACTCTAAATTGCCCTCCTGAGCATAAAGAACCAGAGATTAAGATATAGTAGCAGAAAAGTATCAGGGTTTTAAAGTCTTATATAAACAACACAGTTGTTTGAGCAGGTGACAAATAAATTCAAGCTCCCCAGGACACACTTGTTTAGGATTTTCCCAATTAGGCATTTTATTTGATCTTTGGGTCTGGGTGAGCCACGATTCTCTAGAATTGAAGAGGAGATTAATGGACCAGAGACAACGGCTAATTCATCTCTAGGGCTTTGTTCATTGTTTGTCTTTGTTAATTTAATACTGTTATTTCCAAATTTAAATAAATCAAAATGATTATTGGGCTAGGGGAGCTCAAATCCACAAGCCACTCATTTGCAGGGTGATTCTTCAAAGCCCTCACCTTTACAGTAGGTATCTTTACTTGAAAATAATGGTCCTCTTTTGGAGAGGTGTAAATAGTAAAAGAATAACATTTTATCTATTGTCTTGATTAAGTCTGCTCATTGGTGGCAGGGAGGATGGAGGACAATTTAGCTTATTTGCAAAGACTGAAGATAAAATATTTCAAACGGGTTTCAGTTTGGGGACCTGATCACTCACAATACCTTAGAGGAGAATGAGTATGATATAAGGCAGAGTTAAAGGGAAAAGCAGGGTTTTCTTAATGATGCTGCAGAATCTAAAATGAAGCACAGCAGGTTGGGATGTCTTACAGAGAATTTTTTTTAAAAGATACCTTATATCAGTTTCTGACAGTTTATTTTCTCTCCTTGCATGCGCTCATCTTTGAATTTGGGACATTCACTCGGTAAGTACATTTTTAGTAGACAAGAAATGATGTTTTGTTTTGATTTTTCCTACTTTGTTGAAAAAGAAGTTAAAGTAACTTTTTTTATGTCACCCCAAATGAAAAGATTTTATCCATAAAAACAGATTCCACTGAACATCAGCAAATCAATTATTTAAAAGAAAATACATATTTAAAGAAAAAACGAGCACACATAAAAGCTTAACACCTATTCCTTCACCCTTTTCAAACAGAGTGTTAATTCTGAGTTAAGATCTTGCCAGTTGAGCAGGTGAGCATTTAATGAACTCAAGGTAACACACATTTAGGGTCATTTCCATTAGTCAAAAATAAAACTTCTTTCAAGTGCCTTGAAACATTTCTTAGCCATAAAGAACTGTTTTCAGATCAATATGGAAATGTATAGCAATATTCCTATAATTCTGACTCATAAACACTGTCCCTCATCAAGCACAAAGAATAGAATAGAACTGAAGTTAGTTCTTTTTTAACATTTAGAAAGTGCCTCTATTTCCTTGTTCACAAAGTCTAATGGTTCCACAATAACTGAAAATAATTTAAAAGCAGTGCATCCTGAATGACAGGAAGCATAATGGGGATAATAAACGTTTATTAGGTTTGTAAAGAATCAAGCAAATTATCTTATCTAAAGACCCTTTAAAAAATTGTTAACAGTTTCCTCTAACATGGGGAAGGGGGAAAGGGAGTTGAAGTAGCTCACCCAAAACCATTTAGCAAGTCCAGTTTTCTTTCTATGAAATTATGCAAAGATTATCACAGAATTTTAGTTGCATAACATGTGTTTTGATTTCCTTTTTCTCTCATTTATCTAATGAAGGGTAAAAGTGCTGGGAAAGGAACGCCTCTTTGCCTTGCTCTAACCTGGGTGCTGAGTCTGTACAAAGTTGGTAATATCTTTTGGACACTTAACGAACTATGATTCTCTCATTCCTGTTTCCCTTTTTTAAATTTTAACTTTCAGTTAAGTTCCTGTTTTTAAAATTTCCATTCTCAGGCAACATTCACACTGCATGAAAATAGCCATGCTTTCCAAGGTCTAATTGAAGCTCTCCAGAATGAAAAGAATATATTTTTTATTTTGGAAACAAGCAATGGAGAATTTTAAAGTTATCAATTTTCCTGTTAAATAAAACTTACATATACCCATTTAAAATGCTTTCCTTCCTTCATGCACCAATATTTATTGCACACCTGATAAATTAAGAATCCTTGTGGTGGTATATAGAAACTGCATGGATGATATGAATCAGGTATGGAATCTTCCTTTTGGGGGATTTAGTAAAGATGGTAGTACAGATCATCTAACTGAAATATAAAGAAGGAAATTATTAGCTCAGTTTGAAAGGTACAGAAAAATACCAAGGAATTTCAGAATAAAAATATGTAACACATTGGGGCATTTACTAAATGCCAGGCAATATTCTATGGGCTTTACTTGTATTAACTCATTTATTACAAGAATCATATGAAGAAAGTATTATTATTATTATCCATTTTTAACTGAGACACAGGGGTAAGTGGTAGATCCTGGATTTTTCCTGGGGCACAGCAAAACTTTGTAAGGAACTAATACAATATATTGTCCTCCCTAGTATAATGAAATATTATAGCTGGGCTAGTTATAAATGAAATCAAAGAAAGCTGTGCATGCTCATTCCACAGTTTGGACACATTATATTTTCAGATAAACTATAAAAATTTTATTCCATTTATAAATCATAAGGAAGTCTTTTCCTGTCCTAGAGTACATGGGAAACAAAACACAGTTGCTATCATTACCATGTGTTCATCAGCAATTCTTCTCTGATTTAGGGAATGTGCTATAACGTCTGAATATGCATAAAATACTGTTTTAAAAAATGACTGTATTATTGGGAAAATTAAAAGGGGGAAAATCCTGTTACAGTTTGTAGCTGTAACTCAAGTAATAGCAAATACTTAATGCATTGCAGTAACAAAAATATGTGATATCTGGATAAAATTCAGTGTCCCATCATAGTGTTTGTAACTAGCAGAGCTATTACGTGGGTATGACAGTGGTTGAAAGGGTAAGTCTAAGGTCGTGTACATTACTAGAAGGAAAGATAAAAAATGTAACATGGGACTGTAAAACATAGCAAAACCTCATGTAAAATATGAATATGGGTGATATATTGCATATATGACTGTTTTTACCAAATATAATGCAAATGAACTAGAGAGACAGAAACAGAATAGTGGCTGAGTACAGCAGGGGAAGCACAGAGAGACTGAGAGGTGATGAGTTTTGTTGTTTGTTTATTATTATTATTGGAATAATGAAAATGCTTTAAATATGATTGAAGTGATGAATGCACAACTATGTGATTATACTGAATACCATTGATTATATATTTTGGATGGATTTATGCATTATTATATGTATCAAAAAATTGATTTGTTAAAAAAAATACATGTAAACTAAACAATACTATTACAATATACTAGGATGTATACAAATAAAAGGAAACGCTTCCCCAAAAAAATCAGTGTCCAAGTGATTTTAATATAAATAAACAGAAGAGAGTAAGAATTGTATTCAACTTGGGAGCATATGAAGAAACGTAAAACTAAGAAGGAAACTTTGAAACCCTCTCTACCAAGTTTTTGCTGTTTGTAGGAAAGGAGTCATTCTATTAACAACTAAACATCCGTCACAGATGGAAAGAGTTTTGAAATGTACATTCATTATGATTAAATATAGCATACACCTAAATAAATAAATGCCACAAAGGTACAAGTGTTCAGATTTGCCATTATATGATTTCCTTCTTCATTCATTTGCAAATTCTTTCTAAGATATTTTTAAATAAAATTCAAGATGGAAATGTTGTCAACTTTTAATTATATTATTAGCTGTGGATCAGATTTAATTCAGTAAATTCCACCTTTCCATAAACAACTGAAGAAATTTGGCTTAAAAAAGCCATAACTTTTCTCTAAAGTCATGTAGCCAGAACTAACCTTTATTTTTAAAGAAACAGTTACCTTGAATAAGGATTACAATACTTTGTCTTCATCACAGTCTCTAATAGGAGCTGCTATTCTAGCTTCCATTTTTTATCACTCCTCTTTTCTGCAAATTAGATAGGTAGGAATCATGGCTTTTAAATTGTAATTTTGGATATAATGGATTTGTTAATTCAAAGAACATTTACTGAGTTGCCCATGAAGCACTAGGGTTTATGCTGGGCACTGGGAAAACAAATATGAATGCAGGAAAGAGCACATTCAAACTGGGGGTGGGGTGGGGGATTGATAAAGGAACAAAGGATGATGTAAAACCCCACAGCTAGTAACTGTGGGGAGGTTTTCTTCCCAGGAGCTTCTCTTCTGGATGGAATGGACCATTTTCAGAGGCCAGGGACTCAGTCACAGCCTCACTCTCTTCTGACCCTGTGATCTCCTGGTGGGACCTCCCATCACTTGAACCCAAGTAGAAGCCTCCTGGACAAAGCAGAATGGAAAAGATAGAGATTGGCCCTGGAGGAGCTAAAGAAAGTTATCCAGCACAAACAGTGCAACACCTTTACCCAAGTATCTTACTGGATAATAGGAAAAGGCAGACATATAAACAAATTAGGGCAGCACAATATTATAGGTTCAGTCTTAGTTTCCAAGCTGCTATGATAAATATCACATAATGGGTTGGCTTCACCCTGAGAGTTTATTGCCTCATGGTTTTGGAGGCTGGAAGGCTCATTTCCTCCCATGGTCAGAAGCATTCTGAATGGCTGGCAATCCTTAGGTTCCTTTGCTTTCCCATCACACCACGATGTCCTCTCCTTTCTCTTCCCATTCTGTTGACTTCCAGCTTCTTGATCCTCTCCATGGCTTTTTTTCTGGTGGCCTTCTCTATAAGGCCTTTAAGTAATAGGATTAAGACCCATCCTGATTCAGTTGGCCACACTTAGCTAACAATAGCATCTTCAAAAGATCCTATATACAATGGGTTCACACCCATAGGAATGGATTGAGATTAAGAGCAAGATTTTTTGGGATTACAAAACACAATGTGCCACAAGTTCTATGACAGTATTAATTACTGTTCTTTGAGACTCTCAATCCTTCTCTCTATCACACACGTTGTGTTCTATCAACCTACATAATAGATATTCATGAACCAGATCAGTTGAAAGTTATAGGACAGACACAGTGAAGAGGAATGAAGGAAAACAAATAAAAGGGAGGAAAGCTAAGAACACAGGAATATGGCTTCCATATAGAAAAATAAACAAGATAATAAAGAGCTTCCCCTAAAATTCAGAGCAAACAATATCCATTTCTTCACTCATAAGTCTGGGATGCCTATCTATACTTACCCATAAAAAAGTCATCTTTAATTGGCAGAATCCTCAACATTTAGAAATGGAAGTGACCTTAAATAAACCTCTTTCTTTCCTTCCTTTCTTCTTTCATTCATTTTACCTTTTCCTTCACATAGATTTTGAACACATACTGTGCTGTACAATCTTTACTAGGGACACTCCCTGAAATCATAAAACTTACATTGTAGTGAGCAAAGCTGGCTTTAACCAAATGAAAAACAAACATAAACACAATGTAGTAAGTTCTATAGTAGAAAAGGTCAGGAGCAATCTGAGATCTTAGAAGAAGGATGAAACAACTGATTCAGGGGAAGGGAGATAGGTGTGCATCTGGGAAACGGTGCTGAGGTGGCAATGTTTGTCCTGAGAATCAACTAGGTGAAGTGTTGAGAAAGAAGAAAATGAAAGTTAAATCTACACTTTATCTTAAGCAATTTCAAAATCTGAATATTTCTGTGACATAATGGAAAGGATTGAGATCAGAAAGACATTTAGTATTAGTAGATATAAATAAATGGGAATATAGAAATAGGAATGTATTTACCTCTACACATAATATTTCTATGGGGAACATTTAAAAACAGTAGCTGATTTGTAGGAACAAAGAGGCTGAAATAAAAAGGTAAGGTACAGAGTGAGACATACTTTGAGGATATCTGTAAATTTTCTGGAAAATTTACAACTTAAGCAAGTTGAAGATTTTTATTTCAGTTAGAAATTGAAGCAATTAGTAAAAGTGTGAAATCCATAATCATTTGTTGAGCTGCTTTTTAAAAGTGTTTATTATCACATTTAGTAAATTTCACTGTCATAATTGACCATATTCTTCCCGCACACATGGCAGGAAGAAGCGCACATGCTCCTCACTGATGCCACTGGAAGGCACATGCTCTAAGGCACAGGAGAAAAATTTAACTTTAATGCATATATAGGAAAATCATTTTACCCATAACTCTGCACAATTATAATTACTGTAAAAGGATGAGATGGCACACAATTAAGTGGAATACCCAGGGGTCATCTAGGGCATAGTTATGGCATAAAGGAGGCTGAAGAACAGAATACAGAGATATGCGCTGTCTCGGGAATAGCCAAATCACCCACGCACAATGATCCCTTTCAGTCTCCTGTTGACTTCTCAGAAGAGGCTGGAATGCATCTCCATGGATTTAGATGAGCAACTCTCCCCCTTCTACACAACTCCCTTTTGCACCTCTCTCTTGATTACAGCTAGATTCTTTCTAGTAGTAGACATTTAAGGATAAGAAATACCATCATAACGAAAAGAAAGACGGGATTTGTTATAGCATATCCAGCTTCCAAAAGTTGTGCTTTAACCCCCACAGGAACAGGAGGTTAGGTCTCGACTCATCAAGACATCAGCAGTGGACACATCGGAATTATGTGTGACTTAATTACACAGCTGTGCTATGAAAATGGTGCCCATATGTCTGTTTTCTCAAGACATTCTCAGTTTATGCCTATTGCCTCAGTATAATTAATAGGGCCCATTTTCAGTTCCAAAGGGTACTGAATTAGATGATAAATTGGACAGTCATCCTATCAATAGGGAGTGAATAAGGAGAGCATGCTGGGGACGTATGCTATGAAAGTGAATCAGTGTTTTCAAGGGAGTAAAATTAAATTCCAATCAATGTAGCTACATTTCCTCTATGCACTGCTCAGCAGCAAATATGAATACTGCAATCGAGAGACAGTGGTTGAAAACTTTGATAAAACATTGTATCAATGATATATATTAAATAAAATTCTAATCTTACATTGGAACAGTAACCAAGCTTTCTCCAGCAGCTTGAGAGATGAGTGCCTTTACTCAAAGTTCTTAATCAAGATTTTAACCTCTGTCAGGTCAATCTGGATCACTATGCAGTTATATTATTACACTGACCTTTACATGTTTTGGTTTATTTTCTCTTCAGAGTCAAAGATACTTTCATAGCATGCTAATGGAAGACAAGGAAGGCATGTTAATTCCTTGCCCCAGTGATGTTTGAAATAGTGTGCCCTAATTTTCTTCACCTCATGACATCTGAATATTCTTGCTGGACTACCTGGGCATGGGAAGCCCAAACTACTAATTGCTATTCTATATAGACTGCACTTGATTTTTGTATTAATACCCTTTCTATTTTCAAATTCTGCATTGGCGTTTTTGCAAAAACATCATATTATTGACATAAGATCTCCCCTGCGAACTGAGGCCATGCTAATATAATTATTTGCATAAAGTGGAAATGAAACATAAGTTGAGCAAAATTTAGTAAATATGCTTACAGATACACTCTTTCTGTCATGTTCTCCTCTACCAAAAAACTGATAAGGAGGTTTGAGGGAACTAAAAGCTTATAATAAGAGAGAGGATATTGGAAATGCTTTTTACCTACAGCTTAAGAAATAGTAGTTCAGTCCAATCCAGCATTCATGCATCAGAAGAGCAATTTAACATGGATATGGGGGGGGGGCATGTGTTCTATTTAAGTACTATAGCATTAAAACCTGCATTTTATTTCACTTGGAGAAGTCAATGGATCAAATGTAAAGTAGAAAAAGTGAGCTATGTTTCTACTGAAACATAAGCCAAGACAGAATAAGACAAATAAAAGCATAGCTAAAACTCCCATCATGGGGGCTAACATTTATTTCTAGATAAATACACCATGCTCTTTGGGTTTGACTCCAATACCTATTTATGTAGATAGAATAAAAGAACCAACCAAATGCCCCCCTTCGCCACTTCAAGGAGTAACTGCTGGGAAGAAGCAATTATAGTCAAATTGCTTACACCTTAAACCCCAGGTGCTCTAGATGGATGGACAATCCCCTACAGTGTGAATCTGTAGCTCGGAGACTAAGGGGGGGTGGCAGGAGGCAGAGCCATGACAGATGTGTTTTGTAGTGGAGAAAGCAGAAAGACCTTCAAAGTTAGAAGACTGAAGGCCCATGGGAATAGGTGAGAGACCTATTTCAACAACAAAAGTGCACATACACGCAAAAACATGCATTTGTCAGGGTAAAATGTGAGTTCAAAAGAAAGAAACGATGAGGGAGGGGAGGCTATTATATAAATGAAAAGAATGAGTCATTATACATGCAGGTTTTCCATTGGATGGAGGGTCATATAATGGAAAATATTTATTGAGTAACTGTAATGCTTAAAGCTTTATGAGGAACGAAAGAAAAATCAGACATATAAGAGGTGACCCTGCCCTTATGAGTGAGCTTTTAGAAGAAAAAAGGAATGGCTGGCTTGTAAAGAAGCAGCGTGGAAATACAAATGCATTGGCTGAACAACATCTGCAGGAAAACACTACAGTGAAAAAGCTTAAGAATAAAAATTGTAGGCAAGCGAATAGGTAAGGGTTTGAGAACTCTATCATCACACTTTGTTTGAATTCCTGCTTCTATTACTGTGGTCATTGACAGGTAATTAAACCTGTGAAATGAAAATCATCAAAATATAATCTTCACATGATTTCAGTGAGGATTAAATTAGATAGTACTTATAAAGTGTCTGTTCCTGGGGAAGCCTATTATCCCCTCCAGATTGCTGGTTTTATTATCTTGAAAGATGAAACTAATAATACCTACACATCTTACAAGGTTCTAATAATGACACATTGCATGTCTACCAACAAATGTTGAGGGTCTAGGAAAGTTCTAAGTGGCATATTGCAAGTGATCTTTATGTTGCACGTGTTCAAATTAGTTTTGTTACCAATAAGGAAAAAACAGATCTACACATTGGACGAAGTTTTTGGTGATAGAAATTCCCCCAAAGTAGTCAGTTTCTTTGAACAGAGGTTTTTCTCCATGTAATTCAATCCCATCCTTGGATTTTACAATAGATTTTAGTTGTTTGTAAGGTTTCTATGCAAATCTTTACTGAGGAAATCCCATACGGGTGATGAGCTGATGTACCTTGCCCTTTAATTGATTTCCAGATAGAGAGCACTGTCCAGGGAGTCATGTAGCACACACTCCTGTTGAGCCATTCTGCTTTATCCAGATTACCCTTCATGTGTTATCAGGAAACCCTGCCGTGCTCTCTCCCTTCAGGGGATCATTTTTCCCTTTGGGTGGAGATGCCAGGGTTTTACAGATAACTCAGTCGGGAGTTTTCATGGCCATATCTCTCACAATCACAGACTGAGAAGCAAACACTCTCTTGCTTTTAATATAGTTCAGAATCACAAATTTTAGAAATATCCTATTCAACACAAAAGCCTTCCTTTAAAAAAGCACTTTTTATTTTCATTTTGTTTGTCAACACTCTGTTGCCGAAGATGATTTACTCAAGAGCAAACACTATTAGTTACCTGATGTCCCTCTGTACTACCTCAGGGGGACTTCAAAACCCACCACCTCAGATCTCCATACTTCAAAAATTTCCCCTGTAGCTGTGTTTACAGCATAAACTGAAAAATAAGGTCCTGCTGGCCTTCACACATCTTTTCGCCACATTAAAAACCTGGCTGCACCAAAATAACAACTCTCTCTGAATCAGTTGGTGGCAGGTTTGGGGGTGGCTGCCATGCATTTTAACTTTTTAAAAATGACAAGCCCCTAGCCAAAGGAAAAATGATCTAAGTGAACTTTTGTGCATGCTTCTTTCCAATACATTTCTCACGATAGGATGTAGCGCCACCGTATGGTAGGAAATCCTTTAAAGTGGAGGCAGGACGTGGACGGGATAATGGTGGCATGCATATTTTTCCCTCTAGACCCATGCTTTTCCCTTCATTTCACCTGCAATTGCAGTTCTGCATGCAAAAGAAGCAGGGAGGCAGTTCTTAGATCTGTCTTCCTTGGGAGTCACTTAAAAGCCTTGCACTAAACCTAGTTAACGACTGCTTTGAGCACAAGGGTTGCTAAGGAGACAAAGAAAAGATGGGTTTATAAAGCTACAAAAGAAAGCAAAAATCATGTACTTTGATTTTCTGATTAATAATGCTGGGTTGTTTCTCTCTGAGACCTTTTCACCTTATCTCTCTATTTCCTGTTTTCTGGGTCTTATCCATCCTTCCTCTTTGCTTAGTGGCAATGTCTACCTACATGCTAACTCCTGGGAATCACGACTCCCCTACTGCTGGACTCAACTGTGGGCCGAGTTTTCTTTTTGACCCTTCAAAACGTTATCATAAATATTTGTCATTCCCATATCCCATTCCTTTATGGCTCTATCCTAGGCAAGGTGGCAACTGACTAATATAATTTTTTCTTAAACTCTGTCATTGAGCGTACTGGATATGTTAGAAATATGTTAAAATCTAATGAAGAACTTCTGAAACTGCTTCTCCTTTATTCAAAGATTTCTGAGTATGAAATTTAGGAAAAGAAAATTGGATTAACTTTGTTGCCTTCCTTCTGTGTGCCAGTAACTCTGTTAGCCAATGGCACATATTTTATCTGACTTAAATGCTCAGCTATCTTTGAAAATATACAAGTCCCCAATTTTCTGATAATCCAAGTGATTTTTCCAAGGTCTTGCAGCCAATAGACATTCCATCTTACTACAATGACACACTCCCATTTTTCTACCACTTCAGTTGGCTCAGCCTTTAAAAACACAGATTTGTGGCAGGTAAGCATTTAGCATCTTTCAAATCATTAAACAGAATATGACTTGGCCAATAAGATTTCTGGAAACAAAAAAAAAAAGCTAGAAGGGACCTCAGCAGAGGTCTTACTAATCAAATAGTAAGCCTTTATTGAACACCTGCTATATGTAAGATATTATGCTAGATCTTATGAGGGTATAAACAGGGAAACGATATTGCTCTTCTCCTCAGTGACAAGGGAATTAATTCCTTCAACAAATTCTTATGTAACTCCCTTCATGTGCCTAGAAATGGGAGAGAAGCTGAAGTGACATCTACAGGGAAGGCAGATGTGTAAACAACTTTTTTTAAACTCACTAAAAATTATCACAGCCACAAAAGACTCAATACTTTCTAGGGAGACAAAGGGTATCAGGAGATTTGAGAATGCTTCATTGGGGAAGTCTCTTTGGAGCTGGATCCTTCGGGTGAATCTCTGATATCTTGTTTCACATTACCTAGAATGAAATGAAATCATTTAACTCTAAGCACAACATCAAATGAGATTAGTATAATCTAGATAATTTCTGTACTCACTACCCCAAAAATATCTAGATTCAAGTAACTCAGATTTTCATATTTCAAATGGTAGAAAGTCCAATTTTCTCTCCATGAGCTCTGTAAATTCTTGGAGTGCTCACTATCATTTCCTGGTAGGCTTTGAATCTAAGCTTTTGCCCCCACTCATATAGTTCATTTTCAGAGCTGTCCCACCATCTTGTGCTTGCTGCTCGTCCAAAATGTGAAGTACAATCTTTTCCCTTAATTTCAATCACATAAATTAATCCATGAAGAATTTGGGAAATGTAAGGGGTTTGGGGGATGGAAGATAGGTTTGAGGACTTAGAGGGAGAGGAGAGATACAGATAAACAGATAGATGGATAGCAGACACACACTCGATAATCTCACTAGATATTTTTTAATTAATACTTCCATTTCCAGAGCACGTCTTCCAGCTTCCTACCAAATTGCTGACTCTTTCTCTTTCTTCCTGCAACTTTCCTCATCATCCACAGGAACTCCAAATTCTCCTTTGCTTATTTTGCAGGAAAATAGTGCAATTACTCCAAACTCAACCACAGTCTATCTTTACAAAATATACCGATTAAAATGCTCAGGAAACAAAAGAGCCTTTGTTTTACATAAGCCACTAGGCTTAAAAGGCAGCCATGGTTTTAAATAGCAATATTTATTTTCTGCTACATATAAAGTGGTTACCACATCATGTAATACACATGTAATACTAATATGGCCATGATAATAAATAATTATATTCTAATGTAATAAAATGGTAATATAATGCAATTATATAATAATTATTATGATAATAATAATTAAAATAATCAAATGGGCATAATGAAATTTATGTTATGGGTTAAATCACAGAGCTGCAATTTTTATTTTATTCACCAGAAGGACAAGTTTATCTAGTGTAAATGGTATTTTAATGACATAAAATGATGTTGGATATAGCATTTTGAATTATGTACTTGAATATCTTAGCTCCAAGAGTGATACATAAACTGAGAAAGATCACTTGCTAGACACACTACTATAACAGCCTCTCCAAATTTTCAACAGGATATTTTCATCTTGATAAACTGATGCAATTGCTAAAATAATTACCTGTCTATCTATGTCTCTCTTTCTTCCCCCACTCCATCTCTTTCGCTCTCTCCCTATCTATCTAATCATCAATCATAGAGGAGGGCTAAACATGTCTATGGACTTTGTTATTTTATTTAAAAATACAAAGTAAACATTAGACACATTATTGTGCTTCTGTTTAAACCCTTGTCTTTTGTTTAAACTCTTGTTGACATCTTTATTTGTACCCTACATTATGTCTTGAATTTTATCCTATACAAATATCATTCATGTTTTGGTGTCCAAGTTCAAGGTCAACTCTACTTGCAAGGTTCTCTTTATTATTATACCTACATTGTTCATTCAATTTTCTTAACAACTAGAATTCTGGTTTATGATGAAATTTGGAGCTGAATAACTTGCTATCTTGTATTACTAAAAAATTTCCCCATATACTTTAATTTTGGGTATATAACAAATATACAAACTCCAAGGAAGTATTTTCTTTTGTGTCTACCTATAAAATAAACCTGACATTGAGCCTTATGATTGATACCTAAGCACTGCTAAGTGCACAATTTTTTATTTATTTGATACAATAAAAAATCTTGGAGCTTTTAAAAAATACCAATTTGGAAAAGAGAAGAGGACTTTTTATCAATAACATTTCCTGTAATATTTTGAGAAAGGATTGTTAAAGTACAAGACCGAAATGCAATAAAACCTTAATACATGTTACTTGATTTTTAAGATTTATTTATTTATTTATTTATTCCCCCCCTTGCTGCTTGTGTTTGCTGTGTCCATTTGCTGTTGTTTTTTCTGTGTCTGCTTATCTCCCCCTTGCTGTGAGGTCTTGCTGCATCAGCCCACTGCTCCATGAGGGCCGGCCTGCCCTCACAAGTAGGCCCCGGGAAGCAAACCCGGGGCCTCCCATATGGTAAACGGGAGCTCTATCGATTGAGCCACACCCGCTTCCCTTGATTTTGAATTTATATTTATAAGGCAGAAATAACCTCAGAGGCACTTTGCTGAACACCTGATGATGTTATTTTGTGTTTTCTCAGGACACCACTCCAGAAAAAATATTAGCATATTAGACCCACCTTTACAATTTTATGCCATGAAAACAAACCAACAATTAAACAAATACATAAAAGTGATTATAAAATGGTCTTATAATTAAATAAGTTTAATAATTCATTACCACATCAGCAGCAGAGGCTGGGGCCTCTTGTCTTAGGGGTTGGATTAGAAGTGCTAAGGAGCTCCAGGGGTGCCCACTACACCCACCAGCCAAGCTTGGGGAAAGGGGGCTTGGGAATGGATGCAGACCCGGGTTTATTTTTCAACATTTTTTTTTTTTAAATAGAGAAATAAAAACTCCCAAACATATATATATATATTCTTATTTTGGGGAAACATTTATTTTGCACAGTGTTTCAGTTTAAAATTATCGTTAATAAAGACCAGAAACCGGTATGTTTTACTTTGTAGCTTAAACCTAAGAAAATCCTTAGTCAGTAATCTATTATGGTAAGGTACTGCATACTGTATATAATGCAGTACGTACTTGATGATTGGCATTAATGGAAAGAAATAAATGTAGACCTTTAAAATTGATTTAATTTGATTTGGAATACATTTTGATTCATATATGGTTTCTCAACTTTGACACACTATTGGTGCATTAGACTGGGGACTCTCTTGTACATTGTAGGATGTTTAACAGTATCCCTGGGTTCTCCCCACTAAATGCCCATAACAAACCCCTCAGTTATGAGAACAAAAAAGTCTCCAAAAAGGTTTTATCCAATGTTTCCTGGGTGGGGAAAGGGGCAAAAATCACTCCTAGAGGACAACTACTCATTTGTGAATATAAGTTTGCTTTGTAATTGAAAGAGTTGCATTTTACTTCAAATAAAGCCAATCCGAAGACCTGAAACAAGGTGACTGATGTTCATATCTTGCCAATGCAACCCAAATAAAACTAGACTGCTTCTAGGCCAGTCTAAGATGGTGACATAAATAAACAACAAATAAAAATAAACCTATACATACATATTCACATATATACGTATGTACATACATACATATGCATATAAAATTTTCTATTTTCCACAAACCTTGTAAAGAAATGTAAGCATTTACTGAAAGTTGCTTAAAGGACACTGCTTAAAGTTTCCTTAAGGGCTTTTAGGGTTAATAATGATGTTTGAGATGATGGACTTTGAGATAAAGTGGTGTTTCTTATTTGACAGGGTTCTACATGGAAATTTGGGGTAAACATGGAGTTCTATTAACTTTTGGAGAGCTGTCCTCTCCCAGCTTCAAGGTCCTAAGACAACTGCATAGCACAAGGATAATTTCAAAGTGGTTACAGACCCTATTTATAGAAAAGACTAAAACTATTAGCCAATGTAAATTCAATGAAGTTTGTTTACTATTTGTTCTTAAGAAAGGTCCTACATGACTCTCAATTATAAGCCTCTCTGGCACCAAGGGATTATTACCAAGCATCAACTAGCAATGCATTTGGAAAAAGACCTTGACCAAAAGGGGGAAATATTAAATATAAATGCATTTTTATGGCTAAGAGATTTCAAAGTGAGTCAGTAGGCCATTCCAGAAGTTACACTTATGCATATCTCAGGAGGCTCTCATTGACTGCCACAGTAAATAGTGCCTCAAGCAGGGGTGTTCCTGAGGGCTCTAGAGACATCTAGATACTATAGGCAGGGTAGACAATCTCAGGAATTTGGCACCCTGTCAGTGGAACTTAACCTTGTAATATATGTTTCCCAATGTAACAGAGTTACTCATTGATAATTTCCCTATACATGGCTCTTCTGCCTGTATAATTAGCACTATACTCATTAAATATATGTCTCAGAGACTTAAATCTTTGGTCTGTTCTTGTGCAGGTTGAGTCCTGAATCTCAGCAGAGTTGCAACACCTACTCTCCAGTTCATTGAACTCGCCCAGGACAAATAACAAAAGGATGATGATGAACAATGCCCATCCCAAAAAACAGAGTATCTATAACTGCAAGCAAGATAATTCCATTCATCTGCCCCATGGGATCTAAGTCCCTTCTCAATCAGAAACAGAGTAGGCATCACCATCCCCAAATCCTCAAGACTGAGGAATGAACAAACATAAGGGGGGAATGCAACTATGGACTAAAGTAGACTTATTATTATTATTATTCTAGCAATGAAAGATTTTGTAACCCTGATATAAAGGCAGTGGTCACCAGAGGTTCTGAGAGGAGAGGAGAGGTAAGAATAGGGGTAACATGGGGGCATTTTTGGGACATTGGAATTGTTCTAAATGATATTGCAATGACAGACACAAACCATTATACATTTTGTCAAAATCTTTAAAAATTGTACAGTGCAAAGTGTAAACTGTAATGTAAACTATTGACCATAGTTAGTAGCAATGCTTCAATATGTGTTCATCAGTTATAACAAATGTACCACACTAATGAAAGATGTTAATAGGGGAAAGTATGGTAGGGGTTGGGGGTGGAGTATATGGGAATCTCCCTCCCTTTTTTT
>JAQZBX010025070.1:0-29765 GCA_029593785.1 Cabassous unicinctus | reverse complement strand
CCCTTTACTCCAAAACTCTCCTCCTCCTTCCTGTATGTATACTTCAACAAGGAAAAAGTCACCCTAACTCCAAAGATATCAACACTTGGAACAGCCAATAACAAAAAGAAAGACATAACTTCTTTTTCCCTTTAGAAAAAGTTCTTTCTACAGTTTCCCTAATATAGTTGGCAGAGAAAAAAAAAACAAAACTCTACATTTCTCTTAATATTATAACTTTAAGTTCTGAGACCTCATGATATTTTTCCATAGAATCACATCTAGACTAATTGTCTTCCAAAGCATCATTTTACAGATCTTCCCTTTTTTTCTGGGCTCAATTAATGATTTGGCATTGGGTTGAAAACCAATGACTGATTTCAACATAGACTTGGGGCTTATCCTTATAACAACATTCAGTTATGAACTAACTTATATTTGAAGGCTAATTGTTGATCTTCACATAATCAACATCTTTCTGCTAATAATTATAGCCATTGGTTCCTTAAGTAGTATATGGCCCAATTAGGCATTCAATTGTCTTATTAAAATACTGACACCTAGATTTCTAAAAATGTTTTAATCATTTTACATTAATAGTAATTTCTAGTATTTTATTTTAAATTGCTCCAATAAAACCTTCATTCTACCACCAAATGGCATACTTAATTTATGGTCATACATTTCCAGATTGTAAGTTCATCAAAGACATAAGTCCATATTTAATATAAAATGTAAAAAATAAAATATGGTTATCTTATAGACTTCTGAAACTCATATGAATTCAACTGAATGATTGTTTTCCATAAATTTTCTCTAATCCATGGCTTCAAATACCACTTCTTTGCAAATTCTTCCCAAATCTTTACCTTAAACCCTATGTTCTTTCTGAGTCACAGGTGGGGTTTCCAGTTGCTTGCTGCCCACAGCTACCTAAAACCACCATAGCAAACAATGGATCCCAAATGAAACTCTCTTCCAAAATGCTGATCATATGGATTGTAGCCTATAAGCACTCAAAGCACGATGTGGTCCAAATGCTGTGAAGGCACCAAGGATGGAGGGAAGTATGCTGCCTGAGATGGTGGAGGGAGCTTTACTGGGAAGTATTTATTGAAGCTGAGTTTTAAAAGATGAGAAGAAATCTCAGGGTGGGTGCAGAGTTTCAGGTACAGAAAGAGAATATTTTCAAAGCAGAATTACAAGTCTCACAAAGTTGTTGCCTTATTTCCATTCCTACTGCCATCTCTACCAATGCTTCCCTGACCTTTAGACTTATCTCAGCTCCAGTAGCTTCCTCTTCCGACCCACCCCTCACATAGATTCATCTCTTACTACTCCCTATCAAGGGCTCTATTTCCAGCCACACTGACATACCTGCCATTATGTTGCTCCTCTACTTGGGAACCCCTTTTTTACCTCTGTGGGGTGTTACTGAAACCTCCAGGCAAAATTAATTCCACTTTCTTCTATGCTATCATATCATATAGCACTTGTCACAGCCATACTTTGTAGTAGATCTACTTGTGTACTTGTCCATCTCCCCCACCAGACTATAAAGTCCTTGAGAACAAGAACCATTTCTTACTTGTCTCTCTGGTAGTGCCCAGTACAGTGTTTTGTATGTGGTAGGTTCTCCATTTTTACCTATTAAATTGAATTGAATAAATGGTTACTGAATGAAAAAATTACACATCATTTTATCTACATAATTATAGCTAAGTTGATACAGGTGGTTACTATGCAATTCTTTTTTATTTCCAAGTCTCAACTTGCTGTTGAATCATTTGTAGATTTCCTGACAGATTATTTTTTTTATATTACCAGGATTTAGTGGTGTAAAAATATGATCTAACAATCTGACTTACTGTTAAAGTAGTTCCTTAGTTTTGTAATCTGTGTACAGTAAAGGCTGTAGCTGTGTATTATTCTTTCATGTTAATGAGAAAAGCAATCTGTTCCATTATGGTTTTAGGGTGAGGTTTTGCCTTTTACCTCTTGATGTCAGACCTTTACACTCAAAAGGAACACTTTATTCCCATATAAGGTGATAAAAATTATACTGCAGATGGATCTTGTATTGCACTCATCTCATAGTGCATAAGAAATAAATTCTCAGTAGTCTCTCCATGTAAATGGAATGATTTAGCAAGATAATCTTGCATGAAATTTTCAATAATTTTAACTTTTCTGCAACGAATAAGGCCATAATAATAATATTGTTTCTATGTCACTACAGCTGATTGGAAATAAAGAAAATATTAGAGAATTCTGATTTACCTTGTTCCATTTCCGTGGTAGAGATGGTAGAGTCCTGGACTTAATGGTTCTGTTATTAGGGGCATCTGAATGGGTTAGTGCCACTTGAGCCAATGAAACACTTTCAGTCACTGACTCTCTGACTTACAGGTAAATCCCATGTTGTCCCTAATCCACTTAGCTCTTGGTTGCACTTATGGATCAGCCCAGTGCCCATGGGAAGACCTGATGATCATGTTTATGTTCACATTTTATTTTATGGTCATTTAACAATGTTTTTTAAATTTCAAAGCAAGTCCATATACAGCTAACTCCAAACAGAAACTGACTATATGTCGGTTAAAATACAGTCTTTAATTTGGAAGTTCTTTCTCTGTTTCAAAGACTTGCCATGGTCCTTTTGCCAAAAACTAATGCTCAAAATGCCTGGCATGTTAACCTAGCAAATGAATAGATGCAATTGAAGTATTTTAAATACAATTATTACATATTACTCACAAATCTTGTTGACTTTTATCAAGTATATCAGAGTCTTTGGTAACCCAGACTGTATCTGAGTTTGTTCTTTACCCATTCTGCTCAAAATGTTAAAATTTTCATTTACCAATGAAAGAAAATTTGTCATTAAAAATGAGTATCTTCAATTATAGATAGTAGGCAAGTTTCTGGTTTTGCAGTGTTTCAAATTTGAAAAGCTTATCTTTTTGGTGAAAGGATGTGTTCCCAGATGTCTTACAGAACACAGCTTCTAATCCACAAAATGTTCTCTGGTGGTTCTAGAGCTACTTTCACCAGAAATTCTGAAATAGTGCCCATTGTGATTGTTTCATTAAACCTTGTGCTTAATAGGGCATAAATTCTATAGCTCTGAATGAAAACAATTTTTGGTCTTTGAAACACATTGCTTCATTTATCCAAGGAATATTTTATTATATAGTCTGTGCATTGTAAGGTTTATCTAAAGTATAAGACAAGTCCTTGGCTTCAAAGAAACCATTGTAATCATCAAAATGAAGGGCAACAGACAACAATAATTATATGAGTTCAGGATAAGAAGGGATGGAGAAGTTAGGAAAGCAGTTAAGAAGGTCATTTGACTTGGCTTAGTGGGTAGGGGATACATAAAATGTGAAATGCTAGTGGCTAATCTTAGATTATTATAGAATCAAAGAAAAGACCAATGGGACTTCACTAGAGTTTTTGTTGAGGCATAGTCATGATAGATACAGATTTGAGTGTGTGGAGTATGGACAAAGAGAACAGTAGATTACAGAACGATAGGAAAAAAAACACTGGTTTTAGAAATGGGAGAATTGGGTTTGAGTCCCATACTCTGCAATTACCACTGTACTTGGTGCCTAGATCTATGCTAATACCTCAGGTAAATTAATTGAACTCTGTGAGTTTCCATTTATAAGATTCAGCACTTATAAACCATAAAGTACTTTAAAATGCAAGATGATAAAATCATTAACAATGCTATTGTGACAGTTTGAGATTATTTATGAATCCCAAAAAGAGAAAGATTATGTTTGTAAACTAGTCTATTCCTCTGGGTGTGATACCCTTTGATTGTATTAAATTCAGTAAGGGGACCTCTGATTAAGTTTACCTGATAAAATCAATTTAGGGCTTCTGATTGGGCTATGTCAGCAGGGAGTGACTCGGGTTGAGTCCCCACCCCCTTGGTGGGCTGATATAAATTGACACTCACTCAAGAAGACACCCGGGAAGAGAGAGAGCTCTGTCATTTTTGATCTTGAAGCCCCAGGGAGAGATGAGCCATTGACCTGATAGTTAGCAGCTGACCTTGGGAAGAGAGTCAAGACTGATATAGGAATCCCCGAGAAACAGCCCTATGCCAGCCTACAGCTGAGACTGGGAAGAAGCTGGGCCCACAGAGCCTTAAGAGAAATAGGAAGGCCAGGAAGGAGAGACCAGGCAGAGATTAGCAACCATCTTGCTTCAACACATGGCAACTGACTTTGGTGAGAAAGCAACCTTGAGTTGGACTCTTGAGGGCCTTGTAATTGTAAGTTTTTACCCCAAATAAATACCCTTTATAAAGCCAACAGATTTCTGATACTTTGCATCAGCACCCCTTTGGCAAACTAATAAAGTTATTAATGATAATTTTAAATTATCATTCTCCTGTTTAAAACTCTAGGTACTTCACTTGGCACTTAAAATGAAATCCAAACTTATCATGATCTACAAATGGTGACAAGATTTGGGACCTGCCTACTCAACTTCAGTTATCTCACTAGCTCCTTGTTCACTTTTCTTCAGCCTTATTGGCCTCCTTCCCCTCTCCCCAAACATTCCAAGCTCAGCTCTGTCACCTGTACTTATTGTTGTTGTCTCCCATGCTAGTCTCTCTCTCCCTAATTCATCTTTCTGCTTCATCTCTCTCTCTCTCCCTCTTCTCTTTCTTCTCCCTGGATGATTCATTTTCAATCTCAGTTCTCAACTCACAAATCTCCTGAGAGGCCTTTTTTGACCACTTTATCTAAAGTAAGTGTATTAGTCAGCCAAAGGGGTGCTAATGTGAAATACCAAAAATGGGTTGGTCTTTATAAAGGGTATTTATTTGGGGTAGAAGTCCACAGTTACCAGGCCATAAAGCCTAAGTTTCTTCCCTCTCCAAAGTCCATTGTCACGTGTTGGAGCAAGACAGCTGCTAGCATTTGCCAGGGTTCAGGCTTCTGGGTTTCCTCTCTTCCCGGGGCTGCATTTCTCTCTGGGCTTAGCTCCTGTTTTCTCCACAAGGTCAGCTGTAGACGATCAGGTGAACAGCTTGCTTTACTTCTCCTGGGGCTTTCTTTCCAACATCAAAACTGCTTCTCAAAAGACTGCTTCTCAAAAGACTGCTTCAACTCTGTTCTTTGCCTTGCCTTTTATATTCAATTTCCCACCCACCAGGGGGTGGGGCTTAACGCCCTACTGACTGACATGGCCCAGTCAACGCCCTAATCATAATTCAATCATGCCCAGATTAACAGATCAGATTACAGGCATGATCCAATTATATTTTTGGAATTCATAATTACATCAAATTCCCCAATGGTTACAGTAAGTCTCCCACATTTCTCTGTTTCATTAGCCCATTGGTTTCTTCACAACACTTACTGTGATCTGAAATTACTTTGCTTAGTCAGGAATCAGGGCTCAGCTGGGTGAGTTTTCTGCTCCCTATGGCATCAATTGGGGATGTTCAGTGGTACTTAGCCAGTACATAGACTCACTGGAGGACCCAAGGTGGTATCCCTCACAAATCTGCAGCACCAGTTACATAATTTGTGCAGCCTACTGCAAAATGAAAATCAAGTGCCCCTTCTTCAAAAATCATTAAGAATTTCAAGGTAACAGTGGGGTCCTGTTGTACACTCATGAAGCCAGTTTTGCACATCTGACTCCTTGGTGGGGATAATTGGAAGGCTGGGCTCAGCTGGGACTGTTGACTAGGGCACCTAATTTTGGTCTCTCCAATCATGTGGATCTCTCCAGTAACATGACCTCAGAGTAGTCAGACTTCTTACTTGGTAGCTCACTTTCCTCAGAATGAGAAGAAGCTGCAAAGCTTCTTCTGACCTAGCCTCAAAAGTTCCAGAATATCATTTCCACTGCAATTGATCAAAAAAGTCACCAAGACTAACCTAGATTCAAGACAAGGGAAAGTATACCCAACCTCTCAATGGGAGCAGTGTCAAAGGATTTGCAGCCATCTTTAATCTATTATCATATCCATAACTGAATTACGTGTCCCTTCTCAAAACTGGCTTCATCACCTGTCTTCTCTCATCTCATTAATGGCATGTCTATTATTTCAGTTGCTCAGATAAAAAACTTTAGTGTCATTCACAAAAACTCTATTTCTCTGAAAATTCACAAAATGTTTCCAGAATCCAACCACTTCTTACTCTTCTACTACCATCATCAGTCCTCTCCTAGATTACTGAAATATACCTGCTATTGGGTTCCCAACTTCCCACCTTGCTCCCCTACAGTCCATTCTCTGCAGAGAGCAAGGGAGACCTTTTTAAAATATTAACAATAGTTTGTCCCTATTCCACCAAAGTCTTCCCATTTTATTCAGAATAATATCCAGAGCTTTTACTATGACCTTCAAGGCCAAATATGATCCAGTCTATCTCCACCCCACACACACTATCTAATCTTATTTGATCATACTCTCCCCACACATGCCCCTTCACTCTGATGTAGGCGTATATACCCTCTTGCTTTTCCTTGCCAGGATACTTTGCCTCGCAGCCTTTGCACTTGCTATTCTTTATGCTTAGATCACTCTGTCCCCAGATCCCTGCATGGCTCATTCCTCCCTTCCTTCAACTCTCTGCCCAGATAACAACTTTCCAGAGAAGACTTCCTTAACCATCCTATTCGTACTTCCCCATCATTCTCTCTTCCTTTTACAATGCTCTATATTTCTTCTTTGCACTTATCTCACCTGATAGAGTCTATATTTATTATTTATTGCTGAGTCTCCATGAAAGCAGGGACTTTGTTTTGTTCATTATTATATTCCTTCTCCTAGAACAATGCCTGGCTCATGCCAATGGTGGGTGCTCAATAAATGTTTATTGCATGAATGAATGCATTCTCATCTCCTCGAACAGTATCTGCAAATAGTAAGTCATACACTGGGTAAGTATTTGTTGAACATACAGATGGATGACTCTTGGTCATACAATGGGAAACCAAAGAGTGGGTCTTTTATTCTATAGCTTCCTGAAAATCACCGGACATATTTGAGTGGAGAGGGGACTGATAAAATCCACAATATATGGTGGCACATTGCTTATGACAGCATACTGAAGAGTGGCTAGTAAGGTGTGACAGCCATAACAATGTACCTCTCAGAGCTCCACCTGTAGGAAGCATGACTAACTGATGCTCTCAACTTCCACACTCTGAAAATCAACACCATAAGCTATGGCATGGACTGTGTCCCCATAAAAGATATGTTCAAATCCTAACCCCCATCCTGTGAATTTGACCTTTTTGGAAATAGGGTCTTTGAAGACATGATTAGTAAAGATATAAGAAGAAGGAAATTGGGACATACACAGACAGATGGGGCAATGCCATGTGAGGATGGAGGCAGATTGAAATGCTGCAGCTGAAGTCAAAGAATGCCAATGATTGCTGGCAAACCATCAGAAGCCAGAAAGAGGCAAGGAAGGATTCTCCTCTACAGACTTCAGAGGAAACATGACCGTTCTGACAACTTGACCTTGAAATTCTAGCCTATAGAACTGTCAGACAATAAATGTATATTGTTTTAAGCCACCAAGTTTGTGATACTTAGTTACAACAGCCTTAGGAAACAAAGACACCATGTTTACCCCAAGGCCTTTTCCCCAGGAACTCCTAGCCAATGACTAAGTATTGGAGGGATAATAAGGCAGGTCCATTCCAGGGAAACATGGTACTCCTCTAATGAAATTGACTCAAGACTCCACAATGGCTTTGTCAAACTTTACTTAGAACTACACTTCTGTCAAAGAAGCTTCCACCCAACCTTTTTTCCTTCCTTCTCTCCTTCACTTAGCATCAGATTTACACCATGATCTGACAATTATAGTCTCCCTAGAATTCCTCCCTATTTCCTCTCACAGGCATTGCAGTTAGGTACGAGAACTCATTGAACTGAATTCTGATCAATGATAAATGAGTCTTTCTAGACCTGCCTCAGAAATCTTCCTACTCCTGAACCTCTAGACTCTTTCCCCTTTGGCTGGCTTGATTCAAAAGAGTGTGCTGACCTCCTCTCCAGTACATTGGATTCACCCAGGACAACTAACAAGGAGGTGATGATGGACAACCACCATACCAAGGAACCCAGAGAGCCTACAACTGCGAGAAAGAGAGTCCCATCCATCAGCTGTATGGGACTGAAGCCCCCATCAATTAGAAGTGGAGTGGGCATCACCATCCCAGAATCTTTAGGATTGGGGAATGTACTATAGACTAGAGTGGACTTACTGGTATTCTTCTACAGACTTATTGTGATTCTAGCAATGGAAGAACTTATATCATTGATGTGGAGGCAGTGACCACTGGAGGTTCTAAGGTCAGCGAGAGGGAAAAACAGGTGTAATATGGGTGCATTTTTGGGACTTGGGAATTGTCCTGAATGACATTGCAATGACAGATACAGGCCAATATACATCTTGCCATAAACTGCAGAATTGTGTGGGAGAGAATGTAAACTACAATGTAAACTGTAATCCATGCTTACTGGCAATGCTCCAAAATGTGTTCATCAATCGCAATGAATGTACCACACTAATGAATGATGTTGTTAATGGGGGTAAATGCGGGTGGTGTGGGGAGCAGGGCATATGGGAATCCCCTATAGTTTTTTTATGTAACGTTTATGTAATCTAAATATCTTTTTAAAAAATTAAAAATTAAAAAAAAAAGAGTGTGCTGACCTTGGAAGTCATAAGTTGGAGATGACAGAGCCACAACATGGAAAGAACTGTGTTCCTGCATTATCCCTTGGAAGAAAGCTTTCTGACAATTTCACCATTGCATTGGTGAGAAAAAACTTCTTCATAATTGAACTATTATACATTCTTGGGTTTGTTGCAACAGCTACCTATACTTTAACAATATAAATATTTTATTCTTCTTCAAAATATTTGAGGAACCATTGATGTTCCAGGAAGATTTGGCATGTTTACTCCATGGGTTCAAGCACCCCTGGCATAACATAGGAAAGACCTTGCAAGTATATGACCCTTTTGGAGAAACATGACATGCCACCATAATATCTCCCTAATAAACATGATTACCCCATCCACTTGTACGTACCGAAAAAAAAAAAAATCTTCCTTTCTTTTCTAGAGGCAATTACAGTCTCTGTCATCCACAATATAGTTTTTTCTGTATTTAAGGTTACTTAGTAAAGAAAAACAATCTGATTATTTAGACAGTCAATAGCATGGGTGCCCTAGCCCTGTAGAAACTTAGATTTTTAAAGATAAAATACACCTAGTGAGCACCTAACGCCTCTTTGTTACTTACAGAGAAGTCAAATGACTTGTCATGAACCACATGGTTATTGTCAGAGCTCCCAAGTTTTCTGGTTTGATTCCTAAAGCAATGTTCTTTCTGATATCCAATATTGTCTGAAATCTTGCATGAAAATATCTGCCTGAACATCAACTATCATGAAATAACAGAACTTCAAACCCAGAAATGAACTTAATCATCATCATTTCAACTCTATCCTTTTGCAAATGAATGAATTAATAAATGAATGAATAAGACCCCACTGCAATTTAAGGCAGAACAAGTATTCTTGCCAGTAAGTTATGAATTTAGACCTTCAGGATAATGTATTGAGTTAGGCACAAAGACTGATTAGAGGACAAGTTTTTTTGAAATGCATACCAAGCTCTTAAACCGCTGTTAATCTAAACACTGCTTCTCTTTTACTTGTCTTTCTTCATCATCCCAGGGTATTTCTCTCTTCTCCTTCATTATTAGTAAGGATTTCTCTATCTGCCATTCTTTCAAAGCCTTGCTATTCTGAAATGTCACATGTAATGGTAATTATTTTGGTTTGAGAGCAGCTTCCCTTCACAATGGCCTGTCCTGCTCTATAACATTTTGTCCAATTGGTCAGGTTGTCAACTTAAGATGTTTGGTGGTGAAAATACTGACAGATCACCACTTTATATGCTGCCATGTCACTTTCCAATCGGGTAGCTAGAAGATAATAGTTTATT
Source organism: Cabassous unicinctus (assembly GCA_029593785.1). Classification (NCBI taxonomy): domain Eukaryota; kingdom Metazoa; phylum Chordata; class Mammalia; order Cingulata; family Chlamyphoridae; genus Cabassous; species Cabassous unicinctus. The sequence continues at coordinate 19,767 of JAQZBX010025070.1, read as the reverse complement.
ATTCTCTGGATCCCTTCGATTACCTGTTGAAATGTTTGGGTTCTTCCTAGGCAATCCCACTGGTTGTTGATAACGTCAAAATGCTCTAAGCTATGGCATCCTATCATATTTGTTTTGTCTTAATTTCTCCTAGTTCCACCTAATGAGGAAATGCCAGTTTTTCTGCCTTCACAATGTGGGACAGTCCATTAATGAAAGCAAACTTGTTCTCTCACACCACATTATCTTGAGTTTCTCATTGCCTTTTTTAATATATTTAAAAATTCTATGATGAGGTCCCAATGTCTTGATGAATTTTCATAGGTCATCATAGCCCTTTAGTTGACATTGCCAGCCCACAGTAGTGTGCTTAAGGTTTGTTGCTGTTTTAATTATGCTAAAGATGGTCAAAACACTAATTTTTTTCTTTTCTTTCTTTTTGAGCTTCCCAGGCTGGTAATTGAACTCCAGACCTCGCATGTAGGAAGCCAGCGCTCACCCACTCAGCCACACCATCTCCCCTGAGTTGTTTTTTTCGTTTGTTTGCTTGTTGGGGTTGTTTTGTGTAGTTTGTTTTGTTTTGTTTTTAGGAGGCACTGGGGGAAGCGGGTGTGGCTCAATCGATAGAGCTCCCGTTTACCAAGTGTGAGGCCCCAGGTTCGCTTCCCGGGGCCTCCTTGTGAGAGCAGGCCTGCCCGCGCAGCACGGTGGGCTGATGCAGCAGGACCTCACATCAAGGGGGAGATAAGCAGACACGGAAAAAACACACAGCAAATGGACACAGCGAACACAAGCAGCAAGGGGGGGATAAATAAATAAATAAATCTTTAAAAAAAAAAAAAGGAGGCACTGGGGACCGAACCCAGGACCTCCCATGTGGGAAGCAGGCGCTCAACCACTTGAGCCACATCTGCTCCCTCCTCATTTTTATTCTTATTAGTTTTTAGTTCTGAGTTTGGAGACGATTTTAAATTCCATTTTTCCAAGGCTAATGAGATTCTAGCTCAAAATACCTGTTTTCACATCTTACATTTTTTCCTTCTTTCTTATGTAATACGTAAAGATGTGCAAATCCCTTGCCTGCTTTCCTTCTATCATCTTCCTCCTCCAGGAACTTACTTTTTCAGTTATTTTCTGTCTCTCCATCACGTTTAGATTTCCTCACTGAATAGTGGGTCTCTTCTGTCTTCCAAAAGGCTCTGGGCTCTCTCATCTTGAAAACTCATCAGCGTCTTCTTCCTGCTGTCTACAGTTTGCTTTCTTCCATGCCAAACTTATCACCTGCTTCCTTCTAACCCTACTGCCTCCATCTCTCCTCATCCTGATCCCTTTCCCACTATAACATTTCTGACACAGTCTTTTCAAAGATTAGCAATGATTTCCTTATCAGCAAATTCAATGGCCTTGGCACATTCCTCACGCTTCTTTGTAGTTGTAGTGTCTCTCTACGGATTAGACACTGAACCCCAAGCTCCTTCTTCTTAATGTATTTGGACTACATCCCAAGATTTCTGCTTCCACTCTTGCCTGTTCTTTAACTGCCTTCTTTGCAGACTCCCCCATTCTCCCTCATTCTTCTAAGAATGAGATTCTCTCAGGTGTACCTTTCACTCTCTGAACCACTCTAAATACACCTCAGCAATTTCATTTCCCATCCTAATTGCAAAACAGGATTTCTAAATCTAAACCCCACCCTAACCCTCTGAATGGCTGCCCCTTTACACTTCCCTGTTAGTAGTACCACCATTTCCCAAGACAAAGGGTCTCAAACTTTCAGAATTACCTGTGTAGATTTCCCCTTTACCTTTACTCCCTTACCTGTATTCAGTCGTGAAGTCCTATTTTTCTTCTATACAAAATCTCTTGACTCTTACTCCCTATTTTTGGGTTTGTTTTTTTTTTCATTCCCATTGCCATCGTCATAATCAGATAGTTACTCATTCCAGATTTAATGCAATAGCTTCCTAAGCATTGTGTTGCCTCTAACCCCATAACCTTGCCCAGTCCACCTTGTACATTATGATCCTATCATTCCTTTCTATGGCAGTTTTTCATTCTCTCACTTTCTACATCAAAATTCATCCCAGCTACCTGTGGACACATATCGTCCACATTCCTTCTTTTGCCATTTACTAAATGACACTGTAATAAGCATTTTATTTATGTATTAAATTAATACACACACACACATACTTCTAAGGGACACTATTATTAGCCACATTTTATAAATGAAGAAATTAAGGACTAGAAAGATGCTTTCTTGTCCAAAGAAAAACATTCGATAGGTAACTCTTCTAAGATTCAAACAGAGGACTGTAAAGTGGCTCTTAATACTAGGATATATTGCTTTTATCCTCAGGCACCAATCTACTTTCAAACTGTAATTTTCCCCTTTCCTCAAAAACATACTGTGTGGGGAGCAGATGTGGCTCAAGGATTTGAGTGCCTGCTTCCCACATAGGAGGTCCCAGGTTTGGTCCCCCGTGCCTCCTAATAATGAAAACAAACAAGTAAAAAAAAAAAAAAAAAACCAACTCAGGGGAGCCAATGTGTCTCAGTGGTTGAGTGCCAGCTTCCCGCATTTGAGGTCCCGGGTTCAATCCCCAACCCCTTACCTCAAAAACAACAACAACAACAAAAACATACCTTGCACTTCCCTATCTTTGTATTTACCACATCTTCCTCTCCATCTACATAAACTCTACTTGGACCCATCCTAGATACCTTAAGCTTTCTCTCCTTCTTGGATATTGTCATCATTACTCATTTGCTTCTCAACCATGTGTTGGCTGTTAGACTCTATTGTAATTTGTCTTTACTGCTATTCAACCCTAGTTAATTAAATGATGTCCATCGATGTGTATTTTCTCAGTAACTAACTTGTAAAGAGAAAAAGAAATTTTTCTTATATGTTTTGTGGTTGTTTTTGGAACCACTTCTCTTCTAACACCCCAACTCATTGCTCACAGAACATGCTTATTGCATAGTGATGATATAATTTTGCTTAATGCCTACTGTATGCATAGCAATGTATGTTCTTTATACATGGTATGGCTCTTGCATTTGTGATCTAGGTGTCTCAAGAGACTAGGAACTATAAACATTTCCTAAAGATGAAGCAGGGTAGAAAACATTCAAAGAGTCTCTAATCCCATACTAATCCCATACCAAGTGTATTAGATCTGTTTTAATATTACAGAAATTTTTATAATTTAAAACTGAACTACTTCTATTGTATTCCTCAGTTTAAATCCCTTCCTTTATTTCCTAAAGTGAAAATAACCATTGAAATGAACTCTTTTACAGGCAGTGAAAAACTCATCGGGACTGAAGGAAATCATATTAGGCCACCAAAGAATCTAACAGCAGAACTAAAACAAGTATATAATATTTTACCTCTCTTTTAATTTCCCTTTGATTGGTTTTAATAAAATTGAGTGTTTCAGTAGGAAAATATCTTGGAAAGCATTTCTGAACAATGATAAACTGTGTTTTGAAGGTGAATGGAAAACATGTCTGTTGGGGGGCTACAGTGTCCCCACAACCAAATTGAACATACCTGATAAAATATTGCATGAAAATATTTCTTTCAACATGGTATAATCTATTAATTGGTTAGGAAATTTTCTGGTCAAAAAGGTTAATTAATCACATCCTCCAAATGCCATCATTTCATTAGAACTTTTTCCCCAATTTTTTTCATTCACCCACACCTGCCCCAATTCTTCATCCCCACTACCATGGTATTACTTCTAGACTTCCTCTTTCTTCATGTGGATTACTTCACAATCATCCAACTGGTCTCCCTGCCTCTAGGCATCCCTCTTCTAACCCAACCTCTATAGATTTACAAGTGCAACCTTTCCAAAATACATATCTGAAAATATCATCCACTGGTTTACAAGCCTTCTGTGATTTCCCATTATCTTTCCAAAGTTTCTTCCGAATGAAATTTAAACCCTTGAGGCTTGGTACACAAAGCCCTTGGCCATCTGACACACTTTTCCCTCCAGCCTCATCCCTTCACACTTAGCTTCCTCCTCATACCCTGGCTTTTAATATTGGGGTGGGGGGCACCAGGTCTTCTTTATGATGCATAGTTGGAACCCAAATGCAATACTGCATGCAAACCGCAAAGTTTCAGTAAAATATTAGAGCATGTGAAAGTCGTCATATGTAGGTGGATAAGCCTTCAAGACGTGATGCTGATACTAAAGCTGCAGTAATTTTAGTCTGATAATTCCTATGAACCCTATTTCCCTTTGTAAACCTTTTCCTGAGAAAGGAAAGATGCCTGACTCACAGCAAAGTGCTTAGCATGAACAAGTTCTTTTGGGATTCATCCACCTCTGTAAGACAAGAGAACAAATTCCTACTGTTTGTCAGGTTTATGTGAATTTATAAAAGCAAGTTTCCCAGACATCAAGGTACAAAACTCAGTTGTAGTGATAGAAAAACATCGTAGTAAAAAAAGGCATTCAATTCTCTTGAAAACACTGTTTAGTAAAGGCATAAACATTAGGTACATAGGTACAGAAAGTTCAGTAATCTTTTCCTAACAGCAGTAACAGTTTTTACATTACAAAATCTAATGGTTGCTCTTTATTTGAGGGCTGAAAATAAAGTGCCAGTTTGGAGAAGAAACAAAGTGTAACCAAGTCAAGCACTAGCATCTGAAGGGAGGACCATTCCTTTTCTATTATTGGTAGACTTGATACATATGTCCTCATAATATAGCCACATTCAACTGTTAATTCTCCTAGGTGGTATACCACTATCATCAGTTGAGATTCTGACTTAATAACAGCAAACCATAATTTAATCCTTGGCTACTTTGGCTGTCACTGCATGTTCTAAAAGGAAGCCAGGAATCTGTGCTCAATTTAGGCCATGTGAGCCTTTGCCACAGAAGCCATACCTTCTATGTTCTCACAAAACAGCATAAAATAATAATAATATTTATTTATTATAAATAATATATTTATACATATATTATTTATGTTTATATTTTATATATAAATACATAATATATATTATAAATAATATAAATATTTATAGTAATAATAATAAAAATAAAATTATACCAGATAACTCTTCCTTGAGAAGGAAAAGGAGCAGGTGGCAAAGAGACGATGTCTTAAGTTACTCTATAAACATGAGCTCACATGTAAATAGCTCTCTAAAGTAGTGATTACTGCTACCATATTGCAACTGAGAACACTGACCCAAAGTGAAGTGCTTTTGCCCAAGGTCTCACAGTTAGTAAGTGGCAGAACCAGGATATAAGCTGAAATCTGCCTTCCATGCACATTGCTTCCCAGAAAAGAAATTCAAATCTGTTATGACACAGTTCATTTCCTGGAAACAAGAAATCCAAATATGGAAACTGATTCTCAGCAAGACCTATGGCCTCTTTATCTCTTGAATAATGAGGTGGATTGTGTAGAGAACAGATTCCACATCTCATGGTTTCCATTTCTGTTCCCAATAAACATTATTACATTATACTGACTCTTTCAACTCTAGGTTTCAATTTGCAAAAAAGGTGTTTGTAACTGAATAAATATCACCAGGACAAGTGGGGAAAATGATAGGAAGATATCAAGGTATAGAAAGAGATTACTTTAAAAGTAAATCCACTCCTGCTTCCCTATGACACAATATTTTTAACCTCAAATGAAAGCCTCTCTTTCAGCATTGCATTGTGATGAACAGTACATTACAAAGGCATTATCCATGCATTATCTGTACTGATATTGCAAGTTTGGATGACAATCCATATTACCATATTCCACAAACTCAACCACTGCTGTAAAATTCAAAAGTTGGTATTTCGTGGCAACAAACATTAGTGTATCATTAGCCTTTTCTTGTTACTTAGATATTTCTTCCCAAACAGCCATCTCCAATCATTCATTCATTTAGCAAATTGCCTATTGTGTATTCCACACTGGGCTAGGAAATATAAAAGACACACATGCTGGGGTCTGCCTCCAAAATCACTACTCCTCTCATCAAAATATAAACCAATGTCAGAGAAGCAGATTTGGCTCAAGCAATTGAGCTCCTGCCTACCACATGGGAGGTCCCAGGTTCGGTTCCTGGTCCCTCCTGGAGAAGATGAGCAAGACAGCGAGCTGGAGAGATGGGCAGGCACAGCAAGCTGATGCAACAAGATGATGCAACAAAAGGAGACACAAAAGAGGAAAGACAATGAGAAACACAACAAAGCAGGGAGCTGAGGTGGCTCAAGTGAATGAGGGCTTCTCTCCCACATGGGAGGTCCCAGGTTTGGTTCCCAGTGCCTCCTAAAGAGAAGGAGAAGATGAGCAGACACAGAGAGCTCACAATGAATGGACATGGAGAGCAGACAGCAAGCATGAGCCACGGGGGGAGGGGGAACGGGGGATAAATAAATAAATCTTTAAAAAAATAAAAATAAACCAATGTCATTTTCCACCTGGAACACTGTAACAGCCATTTAACGGTCTTTGAAGTCTTTTAAAACTGGAAGTCAAACTGTAGCATGCCCTTAAGATCCTCGAAGGACTGCCATTTCAATTACAATAAAAACCAAATGCTTTATCTTGCCCTAAAATACCAGCATGATTTGGCCCCTGCCCTTGTTTCCCATGCCCCTGCCACACCAGACCTTTGCCCTATACGTTCGCCCTGCCTGGAGCCCTCCTGCCTCAAATCTTCACCTGGCTGCTTTTCCCCATCATTCAGGTTCTCCTGAAATGTTACGTTCTCAGAGAGCTCTCCCTGGACAGTCCTATCTCATTTAAACTCTCTACAATGATTTCTTCTCTAAACATTCTGCAGTGCATTTATTAATATATGAAATATTTTTCATAAATATTTAGTTTTCATCACTAGAATGTCAGTCCTCTGAGGACAGAGAACTCATTGCTTTTGTTTGCCACTGATCCCAGGACATGAACAGAATCTGGCTCACAAAGTGGCTTAAAAAAATACCTGTTGACAGAACGAAATCAGTGTAGACTTTGTTGTATACCCATGAAAGTTTAAATAAAAAGAGAAAGCATCGAGATAACTGATGTTGCAAAGTATTTTTATTATGAATCAAATAAGTGATAAAGATAATAAATTCTGAGTTCTGAAGAGCATGATACCTAACTGATAATCCTATTGCTGGAAAGAGAAAGAAAACAAAGGCAGCATTTAAAATGCTTCTATCAAAAACTTAAATGCAAACAGCATTTATCCCACCAATTCCACTTCTAGATCCTCATACTAGATATATGCTTTTTTATGTTTACAAAGAAGCATACACAAGGATGTTTGTGACAGCATTGTTTGCTACAGCAACAAATTACACATTGGTAGGAGAATGGTTGAAATAACTGATCATAATTTCCATGTCATGAAATATAATGCAGAAGTTAAAATTAATGATCTGATATACTAGTTCCATATATAATTTTTCCAAAAAAAGACAAAACAAGCAGGTGGCCCAAGTCATATAGTATGACCCATTTTCTTTTTTAAAAATTACATTTGTGTGTGTCTATATGTGTACATGTATATGTGTATAATATGTAGCAAAAAAATCTGGGCGTTCTTAATCAAATTGTTAATGGTGTTTACTTCTGAGAGGGGGATGAGATGGTAGAAGTGGTAAGGTGTGAAGTGGAAATTTAATTTTTTGTTGTTCTAGATAGTTGTATTGATTGAATCTGAACTCATCACAAGAACTCAGAAACCAGTTAGATTCAGATAACAAGGGATAGTTATATTACTTGTATACAAATTAAAATTTTTAAAGGATATAATTCACATGGCATACAGAAAATCTATTAGCAAAGTCAAATAAGTTGAAGCTAAATATTTTTTGCCATGGCTCTGCTTTGAAAGCTAAGACTATTTAGTGACTTGAAAGGAAGAGGGCTGGAGAGTACATCGACTGTTCTATGATGTGATTAGATTTGAGCGAGGTCTTGAAGGAGGGGCTGTATGTAGATAGATGCAGGTAAAGTCTGCAGTTTGCAATTGCCTTACCAAAGTCATGGAGATATGAACACACATGTCAGGTTCAATTATTTTTTTAAACAGAAGTAGTATATATATGCAAGGTTTAGAGGGAAAAACAAAGGTTTTCAATATCATATCTCTAAAGACAATTTTTCAGATTATGATGAATTTTTAAATCAATAGGTAAAATTATATACACATAAAGTACAGTTGTAGCAAAATGTTAAGATTAAACCATGGCCTTTCTTCCTGGTGGTTATGTCCCACAAGTCATTGATTTCAAATATGCCTATTATTGGAATGCTTCAGCCAAGTCTTAATAAAATATGCAAAACTTGGAGAAAATTGAGAATATCAATCTGATGTCATGATTAACTTCTCCTTAATATAGCAATGAGGACAAGCTGAGGTGGAAATAGAAGAAACAGAAGAAGCAGAATAGAAGAAAGGGCAATATCTTCTGTAAAACTTTTTAAATTTGAAGATCTGAATGACCATAAACTTAAAAAAAAAAAAAAAATAACAGCTTTATCGAGATATCATTCACATACTATACTCACTTAAAGTATACAATTCAATGGTTTTTAGTATATTCACAAGGCTGTGCAATCATCACCATAATGGATTTTAGAGCACTTTCATTACCCCTCAAAGAAATCCCATACCCATTAGCAATCACTTCCCACATTCCCCCCAGTCCTCAATCATAAGTTTCCAAAGCAAAAACAATGATATGTAGGTGATATGGTGGAACAAAAGGGAGAAGCTAAAGGAAGAAATAGTAACTGCCTACGAGGAGTGGGAAAATGCTAACAGAGCCTTATGTGGATGGAGATAAATAAGTGGTCATGCTGTTCACTCCAAATTCATATTTCAACAAGTATCCTGGTGATGATAAAAACCAATACAGGGGCAGATGTGGCTCAAATGGTTGGGCGTCCGTCTGCCATATGGAGGGACCTGGGTTCGATCCCTGGGACCTCCCGGTAAAATTTAAAAAAGATTTATACATAGAAGGCGCATGGGCTGCCAGGCTCTATGTGCCGGTGAGCTGCCAGGCCCCAGGAGCCAGGCAGCAAGATGATGACGTAACAGAAGAGAGACGCAGGGGAGAGTCAAGAAGAGATGCTCTGAAAACCAGAGCAGGTGGCGCAGGTGGCAGAACACCTCTCTCCTACATCGGAGGTCTCCAGGATTGAATCCTGGTGAAGACTGGAGGAAAATGATGAGAAGAGATGGCAGGAAACAGATATAGAGAATTGCCCAGCGAATGGACACAAAACAGCAAATGGGGAAGGGGGTGTTTAAAATGGATAAAGTAAATAAATAAATCTTAAAAAAAAAAAAAAAACCAATATGGGCTCATTTCTCTAACTGATTGGCCTACTCTTATAAGGAAGAAATCACAGACAAAGTATTTAAAGAATACAATATCATGACATGTGTAAACACCACTTTCCAACGTATGATAAAAATGAAGCTCATTTGCCTGGCTGTTGACCACAATACTGTTCTTTAAAGCCACAGAATATTTCACAACTTAAGAAGTTACTGACATGGCAAAGTTTACAGTTGAGTTTTTTCCTGCAAAAGGAGCCTCCAGTCCTGATTTTCTGAAAAGACATCATATTGTCAGGAGTAAAGTCTTGTACAATTCTAACACTTTAAACTGAGACGATTCCTTCTTATTTTTACACTATTTTCTTCCACATTGGATCTAATAATTTATAAAAGGTCACTCTCTAAAACAAAGGGTCACGGAATACTGTTCTGGCATCTTAGCCTTCCACCCTCAAATGTTTAGAAAACACGTCGAAACTAATGTTAGCCCGCCCAAGTCGACTCAATTGAGTTATGAGTCTCAAATTTTGCCAGCTGCAATCAAACTCTCTTTCATCTAAACTTTTGTATCTTCCAAGACAGCAGAAGTCTAACTCTTTGGAGATAAGACAAGGAAAATACCTAAAAGTAACTTTCCTATGAGCCTGACTTTCCCTGAGGTGAAAGACAGGCTGGTGGTACTTTCTCAACTTTTGAGATAATTGCAAATGGTTTGAAAGGAAGAGAGGTTTGTGAGTAGCTGGAAAAATCTACACAATACTGCAGAAATGCATGGAGGATACCAATTGTTAAAGAGGTCTCTCAAAGAGTATGTTGCTAGGTGGTAGATAAATAAAAACAAATAAGATTGACTGCAGAGGAACCGAGTCTGAACATGACTTCTTGGACAGGGAAATCTGTAAAATGCCAGTTAGTGTGGTAAGAAGAAAGGGATTAAACATGCAAAGTTTACTTGCATTTTTTAGGGAAGTAATTAAACATAGACAGGTGCAGTGAGAAGTCACTGGTGTAAAAAACAGGAGACCAGAAAGATAAGAGGAAGTTTGTTTTAAGGTGAGGTTGAAAGAAAAGGGTTGAACCTGTGACACAACCAGCCATGTCTTTGTCCCTTTGCAGTTTGTTCTGTGGAATGGCCTTAGGCCCTTGGTACACAAACCAGCAATTTGTAGAAAAACTGTACTTTGGAAGTCGAATCAGATTTCTCACAGCTTCCTACAATGTGCCAGGAAAACAGATCTGTACACAAATAAAAGGTTGCTTGGGTGACTACATACAAACTAGAAGATTCACACTGGTATGCAATGATGTTGCCTCAGACAACTCACTATTTGCTGCAGTAGAGAATAACAAGACTTTCCCCAGTCATACCCAAACAACCTCTCTACAGGTAACTACTGCTACTCTCTGATGCAAAAGAGTTGCTTCATCCAGCCAAACTATTGTGTTTTACTGTCACCTTCCGTAACTTGAAGACATGCACTGCACTCATCCAACTGAGATGCCTTCTTTGCATCTCTCCATCTTTCCAACTCTGATCAACCATCAAGAACTTTTTAAAAGTCCCACATCCTTCATGAGACTTTCTAGCTCTCTCCATCCTAAAGGAATCTCTCTTTCCTTGGATAACCTTTCATGTATTTTGTCTGTGGCCCGACTGATAGCATGCCTTGTACAGTTAATTTTAGTGTTACATGTTTTATCTGTCTGGCCTGACTATAAACTCCTTAAGGATAGGGAATAGGAATCATTCATTCATGTTTATAGCTCAGTTAGTGCTAACATATACTCAGTGTTCAGTAAATGCTTGTTTGATAGCTTTGTGTAGACAGAGAAAGAAAGATATTGTATTAGGGAAATGACAGCTGCTCTAACAAATGCACTACAATGGCTGAAACAAGAGGGAACTTTATTTATTGCTCTGTCCCTGGTCAGCAGGAGGCCCTCCTTCACTTAGGCTTTCAGTGATCCAGGCTGAAAACATCTCTGCTATCTTCAAAAGTGGCTTCCAGGTCAGTCTAATGGCTTCCATCCCAGCCAGTAGGAAGAGAGTCAAAAATGGAGGCCCAGAACCATTTTTTTTTCCTAAGGAAGTAACAGGGAAGTTGCACACATCATTTTTGTGCACATTGCTTCACCTAAAACCCAGCTACAAGGGAAGCTGGGAAATGCAGTTCTGAGCTAGACAGCCATATCCTGGCTGCGACTCTGTTAACTCTGTGACTTAGTTTTCTGAGGCTGCTGTAATAAATTACCACAAATTGGGTGGCTTAAACAATAGAAATTCTGCCTACCAGTTATGGAGGCTAGAAGTCTGAAATCAAGATAACAGTAGAGGGGAGCAGATGTGGCTCAAGCAGCTGAGTACCTGCTTCCTACATGAGAGGTCCCAGGTTTGGTTCCTGTGTGCCTCCTAAAAAACAAAAAAATCAATGACAAGCAAGCAAATGGAAAAAAGATATCAGTAGTGCCATGCTCTCTCTGAAGGCTCTAGGGAAGAAGGCTTCTTTGCCTCTTCCTGGCTTTTTTTTTTTAAAGATTTATTTTATTTATCCCTCCCCCCCATTGTTTTTGCGCTGTCTGCTCTCTGAATCCATTCACTGTGTGTTCTTCTGTGTCTGCTTGTCTTCTCTTTAGGCAGCACCGGGAACCAATCTTTTGTCTCCTCTGTGTCTCTTTTTGTTGCGTCACCTGCTGTGCAAGCTCTCTTCACGGGCCAGCTCTCTTGCGCGGGCCAGCACTCCACATGGGCTAGCACTCCGCATGGGCCCGCTCTCCATTCAGTCCAGCTCGCTGTGTGGGCCAGCCTGCCTTTCACCAGGAGGTCCCAGGAATCAAACCCTGGACCTCCTATACAGTAGATGGGAGCCCAATCACTTGAGCCACATCTGTTTCCCTCTTCCTAGCTTTTGATGGTTGTGAGCTATCCTTGGTTTTCCTAGGTTTTCAGGTGCTTCACTCCAATCTCTGCCTCCATCTTCACTCTGTGGTCACTGCCCCTCTGTGTCTGTGTCTCTGCATCCAAATTTTTCTCTTCTTATAAGAACACTAGTCATACTGGATTTAGGACCCACCATAATCCAGTATGATCTTATCTTAACTGATTACATCTGCAATGACCCTATTTCTAAAATAAGGTCATATTCTGAGGTTCTGGGTAGACATTAATTTTGGGGGAACACTATTCAACACAGTACACTAGGGATAAACGGAAAACAGGTTTCAGGACATGAGTAGTATCCCTGCTACAGACACTCTAGGCTCCTTTCCCATCCGCACAACTCGTAAACTGTTTTAGCTAAGGAGAAAAGATATCGCTATGCTGGAATCACGTGCCCTATGAAATGTCAGGAAAACTAGGAAACTTCTTGTAATCTAAGGATGAAGCCCAACTCTTTCTGCCCAGATCTCACAGTGGAGTGGACAGGAACTACATTTTGGGACTAAGTGCCAATCAGAAGAAGCTTTCCCTCTCTCCACCATCTTAGCAAAGGATGAAACCCTTGTCCCCATCTCTCCATTTGTGAGCCCAAATGAAAGATGGTTCCTACCCACCAGCTCACATCCCATCTGCTGTCTCAACAAAGATTTGGGGCAAATGAGGACTCCTCCTGCTGCTGAGCATCAAAGAAATTGGAAAGTCCTGTGCCTTTCACATTACTGCACTATTATGTCACCATAGCAACATTTATCTACTAAACTCTATAATAACTGTGCCTGGATCAGGGCTCCCAGTTCACTTACAGGTATTTAGAGACCATCCATCTAATAATATCTAATTTTCATGAAATTTTAAAACAATAATTGATCACATATATGAGCAAAGCACCATGTGGATACTGAGATTTTCAAAAGCCACAATTCTTGCCCTGAAGTTGTCTCCAACAAAGGAGACAGATATGAGCAAATCACTCAGTTGTGAAACACAATTGAGCAAGTTTAACTACAGGTGCAAGCAAAGTGTTGTGAGACTAGCCAAAAGAGCAATCAATTCCAGTTAGATGGCCCAAGAAGTCTTCAAAATATATTTAGATACAAAGTATTCCTGAAGAAGATGTCATTTCAACAGGATCTCAAGGGATGAGTAGAATTTTTACAGGTGGAGGAGAAAGGAAGTGGCATTCCAGGCAGAATGCGAGCAAAGGCATAAAGGAGTGAGAATGAGTTGGGCAGTGTCATATAACTAGTGGGGCTGGGATGCAGGGCGGGTGCAGAGATGGACACTTGGGCAAGGAGTCCGTAGCAGGCAGGGCTTTGAGTGCATGCAAAAAACCCGAACCGTCAAAATTGGCAATAACTGGGGGGTTTTGAGGAGTGCGGGGACTTGATCAATTCAATGTAGAATGAAGACAACTCTGCTGATGGTGGGATGATAAGATGGCCAAAGGGCGTTGGAGGCAGGAAGCCCAGTGGACACTAGTAGTAACTGTAAGTTATGGACTGCTAGCTGGCCAAGGAGCAGGCTAACTACTTTATCTGTATGCTCTTATTTAAGAGCAAAGTCTTATGATTCCCATGCCACAGATGGGTAATGACAGAAGGCACACACTAAGTGCAAAGGCAGGAAATGTGCCCAGTCTGTTCTACCTGAGGATTCCGAGTTCTTTGCCAGGTAACCACTACTTTATAATCCTTCCCACATAGTGGTGGTTTAGCTGAAGGTCACGGAAAGGCGGCATGATGGCAAGACCAATGGTGCAGGGCATTCAATGGATGTGTCAGTAAGGGATCGAAAGAAGACTCTGAGGGCTGATGAGGGATTGGAAGGGGGGGAAGATAAACTATGTTTAGAAACTTTGAATTTCGAGTGGCAAAAAAGGACAGGATCTCCAACTATCCACGAGAGAGCTGAGGTGCAGGTATTGGGGAGAAACAGGCTCAGAGTGGCAAGTTATGGTGTTCACATTTGTTGACACCATACTTTTTAGCTAAGCACAAGAAAATTGAGCAGCATGTGAACAAACAAGGCAAGAAAGCAAGTAGCTGCCTGAGTGAGTTCTAATCAACTGATTTGGAAGAAACATTCAACTTGATTGACTGGCCTGCATTATACTGACAGCAGCAAATCCTTTTGGCCAAACAAAATGTGGTTCAATTTTAAAGGTATGCTAGGTTTTATCTTTTTGCCTACCAAAATATTCATATATCTTGGCAAAATATTAAAAAAATTATGTTTTGCCTTTCAAGGAATGGAATGTAAAACACCACCCTCCCCCGCCCCCCACCATCCTCCCAGACAGCATGGGGTGAATGTGTTCCTTGTTTTTTTCATTTAAGCTACTAAATATCTATTAGGGTAAAATTATGGGCTCTTTGCACATGGAGTTTCCACTTGTAGCTCCTGAACACCAATGCAATGAACATGATTTAGAGCCCTCCGTTTTGTAAGGCAGAGAGCCTCTTTGTTCCAGTGATGGCCTAGCAGGTGGCCAATAGTTCCTAAGTCATTTCTTCTATGTACCAAACTAGTAAGGGGATCATAGGACCACAAAGATAATCCAGTTTTTGGACGGACATAACGAAAAACCATAGCCTCCCTCTGATGTTAAGACTTCCTTTGGAAAACCTCATGACACCAGCAATTAAAATGTGAACTGTCTAAGCATGTCACTCTGTGGCCTTCACCCTGACCCAGAGACTGCTTTCTCCAGAAACGGCCCACCCACTTTACAAAATCAGGATGACACCTTTCTCTTTAAGTGCTTTTCACTCACCTCAAGTACGTATTTCAAGTTTTTCAAGTGAGCCACCTGTGTCCTTTGCTAAGCAGTGAATGGAGATGCAGGGTGGTGGTATAACTTGCATGCTTAAAAGAAAAAAAAACAAAAAAGAACCTTTCCCTTTACTGAGCTATACTAACTCTCTCAACACATATAACGAACAAATACAAGTGAGACGTTCAGATCAGCAGCTTTATCAAAGCACAGTGCTGTCAGGTTAGGGGGGAAGATATTTGCCAAATCAGAACACATAAACTTTTAGTATAGAGACTAGAACATGAATTAAGCTCATATCACTCAAAAAAAAAGAGCTGAATGCATCTGAAACCAAAGAACACTGTCAGCCAACTCTACTTGCTCCAGGCACTGATGCCTCGATTAGCTATGCAAGAAGCTACCTGCTAGTTTAGAATTATATGAAGTCACCTCAGGGTATCTACAGGCTTCTCACGCACAAGATACTGACTTTTTTTTTTACCTCCTTCTTCTTGGCTGAGAGCACAGTCGTTGCTACATCCAGGTAAGTACTATATCACGGATTGTTATTGCATAAGCTGTCATTAAGGCAGCTCGCCTCCTTCTCACAGAAGAATCAGTCAGCTAACAATAATGGCTTGTTGCTAAACCCCCCTAAGACTAAAAGACATCTAGGCTTCTTTCTTTCTTTTTTTTTTTTTTTTTCCAAGTAGTAAGTATTGCCCTAAAAGATTAGGGAACTGAAGGTTTAATTTCTTAAAAGGATTTATTTTTTAAATAATAGAGAACATTCCCTCCGCCCCATTCTTTTGAATAAATTGCCCTCTCCCCTGAAATAGTAACTAAATTTATAGGAACAAAAGAATAGCTCACACGATAGGTATCTAACAAACGAAGCTGCCAGTGTACATAGTATTACAGGCATTGTGCAGTCCAACATGTTTCTACCTGAGGTACATAGATTCTGTTTTGATACTAGACTGCTTAAAAACATTTTTAGATGAAAATGTGCTCATGAAAGGGAGAGCATGACAGCTCAGTCTTCAAAAGCCAAGGTTAATAAGGGCTTTTGTACACTGACCCAGATAAATAAATTAACACACCTAACCTTTGACCTGCAATGCCCTTAATCTTTCAGCCCCAAGCTCCTCCTGGGAAGGGTGGAACGATTCTGCCAAACGGAGCTGTGCCAACAAGAGTGCTGAACACTCACTACGGCTTAGACCGAAACTACCTAATCACTCACCTTTCATCTTCCCAGATCTCCAGAGTATAACTATTCAAACCTTTCTGGGATTTCTCAGGCCTAACTTTTTCCCACAAAACTTGACTATTTCATATAAAAAAGGAAACCCCCAGATTTCTGCTTCTGCTCATTTAGCTCAGAGGCGTTTCCCAGCCCTGACTCCTGGTACTAACCATAAAAAGTATTATTGTTCTGAATCTGAGTCCCCACCTGATCTAAAGTCAGATTGCAATCCCTTTCAACTCACCCCTGTGCTTGCTCCTTACTGGTGTTAGCATGTAGGACCTATAAGTCCAATCTTCCCCGAGGCCTTAATAAAACTTCCTTTACTGCTCATGTAATTATTAAGCACGCAATTTCTATTTCCAGGTGCAAAAAATCTCATGCAAATCTCTGACCCGAAGTAACCGAATGTACCGTAGAAACAAGAGTCTACTGCTTACTCAACAGATCCAGAGCAAACCCCATCAAACACAACTCATTCTTCCTTCTCCCTCACTCCAAATTACCATGCCCATATCTGAAACCAAGACTGACTTCTCTGAGCCTATCGTGGACAAACTGAACCAAGGCTATACAACAGGGTTGGCTTTTGTCTTTGTGGCTTACATGAAGTTTTTAAGCGACTAAAATCCCAAGAGTTCCAATTCTGTGACAGGAAGCCTGCCTAGTTAGTGGTTCTGACCTGGGCCATCTGGCCACATTAGTTTAAAAAGTGGTTATGAAATAGTTTTGGGTACACATATTTCAAAACTAAGTCAAATTCTCTAAATTGCAAGTCCAAAATCAAACTTCCAGTTGAGTGGGGAAAGTTTGGGGGAGGGAGAGGAGGACCTGGAGAGAGTCTCTTCCCCTGTGGAGTTACTGTGTATCCCTAGGCGTGGCCAGTGGGCCAGGACAGTAGATTGAGTGTCTGAGGGCAGGGCATATTCCCAGAAAGATAACACAGCTACAGCACCAACCTTCTCTTACCAGCTAGATTGTGATTTGTTTTCCACTGCATGCAGTAAACTGTGAGGTTACTTTTCCAGTGCTAGTACTAGGACAGAGAAGCCACTGGTGGTAGGTCAATGAGTATTTCCTCTACTAATATTACCTCAACTCCAGGTAACAATAGGTGAATGCACTTGAAAGGCTCCCCTTGTCCCTGCAATCAGAGAGAACACTTTGCAGTTGGCTGACCATTCATTTATTCATTTAACAAATATTTATTCACAGTATACTGAAGTTCTTGGGTACATGCATCATTGCATGGGAAATACACTAGCAGGAAATCCTACCTAAAGCAATGCTAGTTTCCTTCTTTTTTCTCTCTGGATAAATACATTCTAATTGAAAACAACCAGTTGGCAAGCCATCATTTGAGGATTGCCCTAAATTAAATTCAAGCTATAAACATGAAGAGTTACAGAAAGCTCCAAAGTGTTGATTCTTTTTTCAGATTACCTCATTTCCAAGTGAATGTTGATTGCCAGAATTAAGGTAGGATTCCCTTCCATCTGTGAGAAGTTGTACAACCTGAACAGTTTCCTTATAGAATTTTTTGACACATTGTATCAAAATTAAAAATAAATTATAACAAAAAAATTTTCTCTTCTATCTTCAAGTGTAAACTTGGCACGTATAAATTGTTTTTTCTCCATAATGTAGGGTGACATGATAGATTTGATTAGTAGCATTTTATTACAAAATCAAGTGGGTAATAATTACCTCGGTGACTCATGATGAGGTGTAGAGCTGTTCTTAGGCTATCTTAAAAGGAAGAAAAGTTCATTAAAGTTCAGGCATAGAGAACACCAATCTGAAAGCCTAGGTTTTTAAAAAATTGCCCAATTTCATGAAGTGTGTGGTTCTCACCAAGACTTTGTGAATACACAACTAAATTGTTCATGTAAAGGGGAGGAGATTAGTTACAAGATGGGAATCATGCCATTCTCCTCTGCTTACCATAGACCAACAACAGGCGCTAGTTTCTAGCATCTAATATTTCTGAAGACATGCTATTACATAAACATTAATGTGAAAATTGCCTAAAGCAAGGGCTTCCCAGAAGGGTCACTGAGAAGTAAGCTTTGCACCAATCTGTGTACTCTAATGTAAGATGCCACTTCCTTAGCTCAAATGAAATAGGCTAGGCTAATGGCAGAAAGAAGAATAAAGGGTCATTAGGTAAGCACATGCTAGCAGAAGACCTTTCTACAGTGGATCAAGTATCTTTAATCCTGTGTTCTGGCCTCCAGATGATTTATGGTTCTTATTTTCTTTTCTCTCTTTCCTTGTAAGGCTTGCCAAAGTAGACTTTAACTCCCGCCTTGAACCATGCAAACACAGAGTTCTATCTTCCCTGGTGAATCGGATTTGTGCCAAGTGAAAGCTTTAATGACAAAGTTATGTTCCAAAGAAAGGACAAAGTGATAGTCTAAAAGGCTAAGAGAAACACCATTGACTGTTCCCTCGACTGTTAGACTTTAGAAAAATTAAGATCTGGTCCGTGATCCTCCCTTCATACCCCATTGTTCACCCCAACCCTCTCCCAGTTGTGATGGAAAATTATATCTATATTAAGACTGATTTGATTAGTTTGAGGTAAGGTATTAGAAGTTCTGCCCATCATCCTTTGGTTCTGCCTTGCTTTCAAATGACAGGGAATTGTCAGTCTGCATGCTTTTGTCCCCCTCCCTCATACCTAAATAGTTGAGCTTTATGCCAAATTGTAAAGCAGGTAAAATGTGTCTCCAGCATCCAGTCATCTTCCTCTCTCCATCAGCCCTCCACCCCAGCCTTCCAGAACTCCATGCCACCCAGGCTTCCTCTGTTAAAAATATGAATATGATACATAAGTGTATTCTAAACTGCAAGAGACTTCCTTTTCTCATTCGTCTCATGCCTGCAGCTACAAGAGAAGACTTACAAATCTCTCTCTCTACCCCAGATCATCATCCTGAGTTGCAGAGGTATATATTAAATAGTTCACTGGACATCCAACTGGATATCTCCCCTTATAAACTTGTCCTTCTATACTTACTAAATGTAGCAACTTTCCTTCCCATTTCTCAAGTCAATAGCCATAGAGTTGCAGTATACCCTATCCTTTCCCTCACCTCCAATGGAAAATGTTATTTAGAAACAGAACAGAGCAAAGAGAATTGGGAGTGCCAGAGAGGATAAGCAATGGGAGATGGGGGGTGAAATGTATACAAGGATGGCAGGTAGGCTTCATCGAGATGTGATATTTGAGTGGGAGGGCACTAGCTAAGATGGTATCTGGAGGAAGACTATTCCTGGAAGAGGGAACAACCAGTGCACAGGGTCTACAGTGGGAGTACTCCTGATATGTTCAAGAAGGAGCAAGGCCTGAGAGTGACAGAGTTGGACTCAGTTATGACTTCCCTACACATGGCTTATCTGTCCCTTTTATTTAAACCTATACTTAGTGCTGGAGTTTGTAGGTGTACATCCAAGAGACTGCAGTTTTTGGGCTGTCCATGTGCCAGCTGGGTCCTGAGCCTCAAC
>JAQZBX010025069.1:0-29777 GCA_029593785.1 Cabassous unicinctus | reverse complement strand
AAGGACTGACTTGGGAATGTACTCTCCAGGGTGACCTTCCCCCCAGAATTTGCCCTCCATGCAAAATCAGCATGAGACAATGAAAGGACTGAAAAAATCTATAGATGTGGATAGTCTAGGGCAAAGTTCTGCCTCCTGGGAAACAGAGGGGACAACCAGTCTCCTGTAAACAGGGGAACTCCAAAACAACTAACAAGCAAAAGCCAACAACAAGACAGAGGCCCAGAAAGACAGGGAAAACCCTGCCCACTGCACTCGCCTTGGGCAGACCTTCCTGATTAGAGGGCTGAAGCTCAAGAAAATCTCCGTTTAACACCAGCTGGTTAAAAAACCCAGAAACAGACATCCCAGGCATAAATCCCAGAGTTAATATTTTAAAATATTAAAATTTACAGTGTGCAACAAAAGAGTTCAAAGAAACAGGAAATGATGGTCCATTCAAAGGAAGAGGATAAAAATACAAAAAAGACCAATGAAGAAGAGAATGTGAACAAACCAAACAAAGCCTTTTAAAAATGATCTTAAAATTGCTCAAGGCGATGAAGGAAAGTACAGAGAAAAAACTAAAGGATATCAGGAAAACAATGAATAAACAATGTAAGTGTCTAAATAAAGAGCCATTTTTAAAAGGAACCAAACAGAAATAAATGTGACAATAAAGATGACAATAACTGAAATGAAAAATGCCCAGGAGGATTTCAAGAGCAGATTGGAGCTGGAAGAAGAAAATCAGTGAACTCAAAGACAAGCCACTTGACATGAGTCAGGCTGAGGGGTAGAAAGAAAAAAGAAATATTACAAGCTAAAATAGCCTAAGACAGCTATAGGACACCATCAAGCGCACAAATATACATGTTATGGGAGTCCCAGAAGGAAAAGAAAGAGAGAAAGGTACAGAAGAAATAATCAAAGAAATAATGACAGAGAACTTCCCAAACTTAGCAGAAGATGTGAATATGCACATCCAAGACGCTCAGAGAACACCAAACAGGATGAATATGAAGAAAAATACACCCCATCATATACTGATTACACTATCAAATGCAAAGGACAAGGAGAGAGTTCTGAAAGCTGTAAGTGAAAAGTTACACGTTACATACAAGGGAGTCTCAATTAGGTTGAGTTCCAATTTCTCATCAGAAACCATGAAGGCAAGAGGGCAGAGGCTTGAAATACTTAAAGTGTTGAAGGAAAACAACTGACAGCCAAGAATTTTATATCCGACGAGGCTCTTCCAAGTATACGGGAGAGATTAAGACATTCTCAAATAAACAAAAGCTGAAGGAGTTCACCACCACTAGCCCTGCTCTAGAAGCAATGCTAAAGCGAGTTCTTCAGACTGAAAAAAAGGACCCTAGACTGTAGTTCAAAGCAGCATAAAGGAATAAAGACATGTGGCAAAGGTAAACATTTGGGTAATTATAAATGCCAGTATTATTGTATTGTATTGTTTGGTATATAACTCCACTTCTAACTCCAGGTGCTAAAATGCAAATGCATAAAAAGTAATGATAAATCTAGGTTTCTGGACATACACTGTACAAAGATATAAGTGGTAACAAGTACAAAAAATGGTGGGGGGACAGAGGGATATAGGAAAAGTATATGTGCATGCTATTGAAGTTAAGTTGGTATCAAACCAAATATGACATTAATTTTTGTTTTCATTTTAAAAACAATTTATTGAAGTATATCATTCATACATGAACATATATAAACAATAAGTGTTCAGTAAACATTGTGAACTTACAAAACAAACATGCATAACATCATACAGGGCTCCCACACATCACCCCACCACAAATACTTTGTATTGTTGTGAAACATTTGTTAACAAATTGTGAAAGAGCATCGTCAAAGTATTACTGCTAACTATAGTCCATATCTCACTCCCCTATACTTTTTTTTTAAGACTTATTGATTTATTTATTTACTTTTATCCATTTTTATCTCCCCCCCTATTTTTGCTGTTTTTGTGTCCATTCACTGGGCAATTCTCTATGTCTGTTTCGTATCCTCTCTTCTCATCCTTCTCCTCCTGTCTTCACTGGGATTCGATCCTCGGAACCTCCGATGTGGGAGAGAGGCATCCCATCACCTGTGCCACCTTAGTTCCTGGTTTTTCAGCACATCTCGTCTTGGCTCTCCCTTGTGTCATTCTCCTGTTACGTCATCATCTTGCTGCGTAGCTCGGTGGGGCCTAATGGTGCACCCGCGCGTGGGACCTGGCAGCTCAACCCCACGCCGGGCCTGGAGGCTCACCCGCTCGCGGGGCCTGACAGCCCATGCGCCTTCTATATTTTTCTCTTTTTAAAATTTTTTACCGAGAGGTCCCGGGTATCGAACCCAGGTCCCTCCATATGGGAGACGGACTCCCAACCATTTGAGCCACATCTGTCCCCCTGCTATATCTCTTAAGGTTGACCAAAGGTACCTAGAGTTACAGTCATTTCCCATACAGGATGGTCATATAATAAATCAGGCTTGGTTTATCACCAGCATTCTAAAAACCAGACCTAGGGAGAAAAACTAGGTCTGGGGACACATGCATGGTTTCTAATATAGCGAATGTTTAGCTTACCCTGATTATCACAAAATCAGGACAGCGGGAATATTCGCATATGACGTTAAATTTTAACCCCATAGTAAGCTACAAGGAAAACAGATGAAAAATATATCCAAATAGAAGTGAGAATGCACTCAATATGACACAACACAAAAAAACAAATAAATAGAAAAGTTGGCTTTAATAGAAGTGAGGGACAAAAAAGGTATGACTTACAGAGGCTAAATAGCAAAATGGCAGTAGAAAGGCCTGTATTATCAGCAGTGACCTTAAATGTACATAGATTAAACTCCCCAGTCAAAAGGCAGAGATTGACAGAATGGATAAACAAAGCATGGCCCAACTATATGCTATTTGCGAGAGACTCACCTTAAAATCAAAGATATAAGAAGGTTGCTGGTGAAAGAATGGAAAAAATATATCGTGCAGGTGGCAATCAAATGAGAGCTGGGGTGGCTATACTAATATCAGATAAAATAGACTAGGTCAAAGACAGTTTTGAGGGAAAAAACAGTATGTCCCCTTTATATACTGATAAAGGGGACAATTCAACAGAAGATGTAACATTTATAAATATATATGCACCTAACAGCAGAGCCCCAAAATATGTGAAGCAAATATTGACAGATTTTGGAGGGAGAAAATGATGGTTATACATTAATAGTAGGAAACTTTAACATAACACTCTCAGTAATGGATAGAACATCTATTCAGATGATCAATAAGGAAGTACAGGACTTGAATGAGGCACTAAAACCAGCTACACCTAACAGACAAATAAGGAACATTGCACTCAATGAAAACAGAATACAGATTCTTCTCAAGTGCACAAGGATCATTCTCCAGGATAGATCATATGTTGGATCACGAAACAAGTCTCAATAAATTCAAAAATATTCAACTCTTACAGTATATATTCTCTGACCACAACAGAATGATGGTAGAAATCAATAACAGAGGGAGAAAAGAAAAATTCACAAATATGTAGAAATTAAACATCATACTCTTAAACAACCAGTGACTTAAAGAGGAAATTAGAAGCTAGATTAAGAAATATATTGAAGCAAATGAAAAGACAACACACCAAAACTTCTGCAATGCAGTGAAAGCAGTGTTGGGAGGGAAATTTATAGCTCTAAGTGCTTACAGTAAAAAAGAAGAAAGACTTCAAATCAGAGACCTAACAGCAAAACTGGAAGAACTAGAAAAAGAATAGCAAACTAAATCCAATGTGATAGAAGGAAGAAAATAACAAATATTAGAGTGAATATAGATGAAATAGAAAAACAACAAAACAGGGAGAATCAACAAAACCAAAAGTTGGTTCTTTGAAAAGATCAATAAAATTGACAAACCTTTAGCTAGATTGACAAAGAAAAAGAAAGAGTATACAAATAATGAAAATCAAGAATAAAAAGGGGGACATTACTACTGACCCTGCTGAAATAAAAAGGACTATAAGAGGATACTATGAACAACTGTATGTAAATAAATTAGATAAGCTAGATGAAATGGACAAATTCTTAGAAACACACAGACTACCGACATTGACTCAAGAAATAGAAGATCCAAAAAAAACAAATTACTAATAAAGAGATTGAATCAGTCATTAAAAACCTCCCAACAAAGAAAATCCCAGGACCAGATGGCTCACAGGAGAGTTCTACCAAACATTGCAGGAAGACTTAGCTGCAATTCTGCCCAAATTCTTCCAAAAAATCGAAGAGGAGGGAATACTCCCTAACTCATTCTACAAGGCTAACATCACCATCATACCATAGCAAGATAAAGATACCACAAGAAAAGAAAACTACAGACCAATATCTCTTATGAATATAGATGCAAAAACTCCTCAACAAAATGCTAGCAAATCAAATCCAACAGCATATTAAAAGAATTATACACCATGATCAAGTGGGATTTATCCCTGGTATGCAAGGTTGGTTCTGCATAAGAAAATCAATTAAATGTAATACACCACATTAACATAATGAAGGGAAAAAAAAACATGATCATCTAGAAGCAAAGGCACTTGACAAAACCCAGCACCCCTTCTCAGCTAAATTGATTTTCTACTCATTTCGTCTTCCAAATATTTGTTGATATATTTGTCATTTCCTCTCTCATTCTTTCTCCTTGTGAGTTTATACTTTAAAATGTTTATTTACTGCCATTTTAGTGATGTTTTATGAGGGAATGGAGAAAAAGATTGAGTTCATCCGGATAGTTCATTCTCTCTTTTTTAAAAAAACATTTTAAAATTGTAAAATATAACTTAAATACACAAAAGTTAAGTGACAATTCAACAACTAAAGAGCAAACACTCAGTGAGCATGACAAGATATTGTCGCCCTCCCTCCCCTACAGAAATCTCCCTCCAGACTGTGTGCCACAAGCTATATAAATTGTCACCATGAGAAGCTGGGTTCTATTTTTATAACTTCCTATAAGTCTATGATTATTTCAAAATAAAAAGTTAAAAAATAATGTATTACATGGGCATCGGAATGCAAATTGATTTTTACACCTTTTGTAAGAGTTGAAATAAATTCACATACTAGAAAAATCATTTGTAAAGGCATGTGTGCCACTTTTGCTATCTGTTTTGAAAATATGATCGTCATACACTTGTAAGAAAGGTAGGCAGGCAAGGAAAAGAAGAGAATTCAAAAATTTTAAAAATTAGGGGAGCAGATGTAGCTTAGCGGTTGAGTGCCTGCTTCCCATATATGAGGTCCTCGGTTCGATTCTCAGGATCTCCTAAAAAAAATAAAAAATTGGATGATAAATATAAATTCCAATGATGTCGGTAGTATCTTTGTCTCCATTTTAGTGATGAGAAAATTGAGGTGTAATGTAATGTGATGGTTAAGAACACGTTTTAATTTGGCTTGATTATGGTGTCCCGTTGTTTGGTCAAGCAAGCACTGGTCTGATTGGTACTGTGAGGGTATTTTGTATTGCATCTACAATCAACAAAGGAAATGGCCTTCAGCAATGTGGGGAGTCTTCTCATCTAATCAGTTGGAGGCCTTAAAGCTAGAACTGAGGATTTGAGAGGTCAGAAAGAACTTCTGCCTCTCCTTCAGCTAGCCAGCTTCTCCTGGGGACTTCAACTTTAGCTTCATCAGAGTTTGCAGCTTGCAGCCTGCCCTGTGGAGTCTGTGTGTCATATTTCAGAATCACCTTTATCAAAGCTTCCAGCTTGCAGCCTGCTGTAGGGAATTCAGACTCGCCAGTCCCGGCGGTCACAGGAGCTGATTCCTTTAATAAATCTCTATAATTCTCTGGAGAACCCTGACTAATTCAAAGTCACCCTTCTCATAGGTGGGGGTGGCGGCATCTGCACTCAGCCAGTCTGGTCTGGCTCTGAGCCATCAAAATCCTTCAGGTGGTAGCTCGGGGTCACTTCCTCAAAGATACCTTGCCTCCCACCCAAAACCACCTCCCCCCCCATTTCCTCTCCTTCTAGCCTGTCTTATTTTCCCTACCATGGTTATTACCACCTGACATTATCTGTGCTCTTTCTATGGGCTGCCTTCCCCACTAGAGTATAAGCTCCAGGAGGGGCTTTGTCTATTTTAGATCTTTGATCCCTGGTATCTAGAACACTGCCTGACATATGGTAGGCACTCGATAAATATTAGGTTAATATTACTATGTTAGGTCAATTATGTTTGTGATTAGGTTAATAAGCAAAAAGAAAATTAAGTTTAAAAACAAAGGAATGCCTATTACCCCTAAGAGAAAAATAGATCTACAGGCATCTCCTAAACATTATACCTTCTCACCTAATTTGACATCAGAGTCTAGGGGAAAACTTGTCTTCTTCATTAAGGCTCTTTTCCAAAATATTAGCCTATATATCAGAAAACTATAAAAATGCTTGCAGGCAACATAATATTAACAGAGCATCTAGCATTTCCTATTAGACTCATGCCCTAAAAAGTGAGAAATTGAACTAATAAGTGTAGCCATTAGTATGAAAATTATACTGTCTCTGAAAAGTCAGCATTCTGAATCAGAGTCTTAAAATCTCCTCAAACCTCTGTGGACACAGCTGTCCCTGTGTCCCTGAGGTACTTTCATCATGTCGATGGTTCTTAGCCTGTTTTGAGCAGCTATCAAAGTGGAAGGATACTACTTCCCAAACTGTGGTACATGTAAGAAAACAGTTCATTTTAAAATAAATATTTTATTCTTATGCACACTGTAAATTTAAAAAAAGACATAACTGGCATTGTCATGAGCCACTCAAGGAGGTGTGAGGCTGCTACGTTCAGGAGTCCATATGACAATTCAACACACAGAGTAATTCAGAGGTAATCAAATTTTTAAGTAGTACTCAACTTTGAAGTCATTCTTTTCACACTTAAAGCCTTATACCACGTCCCACCTCCCTGCAGCAAGGGGAGAGAAGTAATCTCCAGATGGCAGGCAGCTGCAGCAGGATGCTGTAGGAGGAGCCTCCTGGAAGCTCCTACAGAGAGGCAGCGGCGCCTCAGTTCAGAGGGTGGACCCCAGCTCTGTCTCTTTGGACGAATGACTCAACCTCTTTGTGCTTCCATTCCGCATCTCTGAGCTGGAGCTGATAATAGTACTTACCCCTTAGGCTTGGTATGAGTATTAAATAAGTTAGCCCATGCAAATACCCAATAAATATTAATTCTTCCACTCAAACCACCATCTCACTAGAAATTAAGCTTCCTGAGGACAAAGATTTTGTCTGTCTTTGTGAACTGCTGCATCCCCAGTGCCTGCATCAGGGCCGGCACGTGGTCAGTGCTCTCTAAATATCTGTGACATGAATAAACAGAAAGTTCAGGCATAGCCTGGATCTGTGCAGTGGCAGAGAAGAATAAGTACTAGCTCTGTCTATAAACATAACGAGGAGGAATTCATATTTAATATCTGAATTTAAGCAATTACAGAGGAAGAACTCTGGCTACCATCAGCAAATCGACTCCGAGGTAGGGGAGTTAGCATCCCAGCGCCGACTGGCATAGGATGGGAAACACCTAAGAGAATCAGAAACAGGGCAACAAAGAAGAGGAGCAGGAAAAGATATTTTCCTAACTCCCTTCTGGATAAAGACATCATTTTCCTACGGGGGAGGGATTAGATGTTAAGAACAAAGCAAGGTTCCCGCTTCCCCCGTCGCTGAGGACATCAGCCTGCCACTGCTGAGTCTTCTCTTTCATGCCCGTCCCCTTCCGCTGCCCCGCGTGGCCTGACTCTCAGATTCCTGGCTGCCCATGTCTCTCACCCTGGATTCCTGTTTGTCTTCGCGTGCAGTTCCGAATGGGAAACTCCCAGTGCCACCCAGCCAAGGCCGAGGACAACAGGAGTTCTAGAAACCACAGTTTCATCACTACCACCCAGCCTGCCACTAGGTCTTACAGCAAGTCTTTCACATGATGCACACGCAGTCGACCCATGGGTGACTCACACGTGGTTAACTAAACTACCAAATCCTCCACACGTGGGTTTCTTTCAAGTCAGGGAACTGCCTCCCAGGTGCAGGAGAGCTAAATGTCTTCTTGGGTCAGTGGGACATTTTTTCATTTTAAGATAGAATTATATAGCTGAAAATTCAGAAAACAGAGAAAAGTAATGGTCCACATTCCCATCAGTTACACAATCACTGTTAATGTTTTAGCAAATCTCCAGGCTGATTGTTCCCGTGCCTCTAAAGAGTTGCACTAATTCCTCTCAAATTTGCATCCTGATTTTTTTTTTCATTTAACTTAGCATTTTCTCACCATTTGTAATAGCTGAATAATATTCCTTACAGGGGATTTACACAATTTATTTAACCGTTAGCCTATCATTAAATATTTAAAGTGGTTCCTGTTCTTTCATGCTAATAAGTAGTGCCATAATAAGCACAGTCATGAATGCAGCTATTTTCAAATTATTTACTTTGCTAAATTCCCAGAGGAAGAACTACTTACAAAGTGGAGTAAGGAAGGGATTAACCTTTTTACAGGGGCCAACAGACTTAGCTATTTGCTGAGAAAAATCAAGTTACCCATTTCCAAAGAAGCCCTAAAATAAATTTTTTACTATTAAAAAAATTTTTTTAAGTGAACATTCTTAGGGAGCTAAAAATTTAGGCAGAATCCAGCCAATGTGAAAGCCAGGCTTTCCGGCTTTGCACTTGAGCGGGTCCCACTGCATTCAGGCCTTGCTGGTGAATAGCACGAGGGAATTGACAGGCACGCTTCTCTCTTACTGCTGGGAAATCCGTCACCTCTGTTTCGCATCAAGTCACAGGAGGGAGAACTGGTAGGGCCTGTCTCCTCCCGAGCCTCCCAGCTCATTCTATAAACCTGTTCCAAGGGCTGCCAGCCCAGGACGCAGCAGACACTGGTGTTTCGCGCCCAGCGCGCTCCGCAGGCGCTGGGCCCCCAGCTCCACGACGCGCCGGCTCAGCAGGGCGCCGGCTCGCCGCCTCCGAGGGGCTCTGGAAACGAAAGCCCCGTGCTTGGGGCCGGGGCGGGGAACTCGCCAGCCGTTTATTTCTCTGACGTGGAAATCGTCGGGCCTCATCCTCCGAGCCCCTGGCCTGTGCCCCTCACCTGGGGATGTCTGAGGACCCGCCCGCTTCACGCTCGCCCCCACCGCGCACCCCCGCGCACCCCCGCACGCATCTTCTTAAGCCTCTGACCCTGCTCCCTTCACAGGCATTTATGTCGACAAGAGGAAATGGTGTGAGCAGCGGCTCTTGAAAAAAGCATCTGGGAGGAAGCCGAGCTTCTCAGATGGTGGGAGCCCGAAGGCGCCAGAGAACCTGCAGCAGCCTCATGACCTACAAACTCACTTCAAGGTGACCTGGGACCCCAGGCACCTCCCTGCCCTCTGCTTTTCCTGTCTCTTGAGTTAGGAGAAAAGAAAGCTGGGAAGCAGCCAGGGAAACTGCAGTAAAATGAAGAGCTCTCCCACAGAACACCTGTGTGCTCATGTTGCAGCTCTCTCCTCTCTCACCTCGTCCCCCTGATTCGGGAGCTGCTGTCATCTGTCATAAGATGAGGACCCTGAGGTCAGGGAGGCGACTGACAGGGCCCCCAGGCTGCTTCCCAAGCTCCTCCTCCTGCTGAGGGCTGCTCCAGGCCCCAGCGGTGCTCCACGGCAGAGGGGCTGCTCCATGCTTCAGGGCTGCTCCAAGCCACAGGGCTACTCCAGGATCCAGGGCTGCTCCAGGCTCCAGGACTGCTCCAAGCCACAGGACTACTCCAGGAGCCAGGGCTGCTACATGGCCCAGGGCTGCTCCAAGTGATAGGGCTACTCCAGGAGCCAGGGCTACTCCAGGAGCCAGGGCTGCACCATGCCCCAAGGCTGCTCCAAGCCACAGGGCTACTCCAGGAGCCAGAGCTGCTCCAGAGCTCAGGCCTATTCCAGGGCCATGGGGCCTGCTTGTCTCCAGGGGAGCCAGCAGCCCTCCAGAATGCCATTCTTGCCCCCTCGGACATGTCTGACATTAAAATAGTTCACAAAAAGGGCTCTGTTTGGGTATCTTTCAGGAAGGGCCATGGGTGTGCAGTTAGTTGGAATGACTGAGGGTTCCCTGTGAGGCTGGGCCGATAGGGGCAGGGAGCCCCGAGATGCAGAGGAGAGAAGTGCATTTTATATCACACCTGCCACCACATCCCTGCAGGCTCCTCTCTGGGCAGCTGCCCCGAGGGGCCATGAAAGCCCACTCCCCTGGGGTGCAGGGCACTGCTCCCAAGGAGGGCGGAGCAGGGAGCTTCCCTGCTCAGAGGCAAACCACCTCCCTTCACTGGCCAACACGCGCCATGAAAGGCCACTCTGCCATTTTGGACAGGAGCATAACTATCTGGGTTGCATCATCTTAACAGAAAACACGAATGCAGATCAGGCTACAGCAGTTTAGGAACCGAAGCAGACATGTTATGGTATTAATTTTCTTGTATATAAACCAGGTATAAAATATGCATATATGCAAAAAGGTGGTGTCAGCTTCCGCCAGCAGGTGTGAGCACTGGCCACGTGCCCTGCGCTCTCCTCGCCATCATGTCCTTTAATCCTCGCAGAGGCCAGGAGGAACCGACCGTCACCCCTGCTTAAAGGTGAGGATGTGGGGAGAAGAGAGAACTTGCCCAGCGTCCCAGTCGGTGACCCAGCCAGGGTTCCAGCCCAGGGCTTGTCTCACCCCTGTGAGAGCCCAGGAGCCTGCAGGGCTGTGTTCCCAGGGCGGGGCAGGGAGGTGGCAGGGTCTGGAGGTAACAGGGTGGACTAGGAAGTTGAGTCTCCTCTGCTCGTTCACTGTGTGCCCTTGAAGAAATCACATGGGCCCTCTGGGTTTGGGGCATCTCATCTGTGAAACGCATTTCACGGTGTGCTGGATTATGTGATCTGAAAGTTCTTTTCTATCTGCAACAGCCTGCGACTCCGTGAAAACAACTGTTACTCGTACGATAGACTTAATTCCAGAGCACGCACAACCCGGCAGCTCAGACCATTTACCACGGAAAGAAGGAAAACCATCACTGCAGCTCCTTCCTGTTCCTGACGATGAGTCACATCTAATCTCAGCAGAATAACAGAGCAGCCGTTTCTGCACCGCTGTGGGGACCGTCATGTCCTACTGCCAGGGGAGCGGGAGAGCTCTAGCGAGGCAGTCACTCCCCAGGCTTTGGAAAGGATCCGTCCCCAGGAAACAGCCACCACCAAAAACACGGTTTTCATTCAGCTGCTCTTTAGAGCTTGAGGCCCTTTCTCTCGCGAAGGTGCCGTGCTTCTGAGATTTCTGGTTGCACTGACAGAGATTACAGATCCCCAGCAGAGAGGAACAAACGCTGCCCTCTGCACACGTTACGGTGAGGCCCTGTTGGGCAAGCAGATGGGCTCTCTCAGCTCCTCAGGGCCTGAGGCCTGGCACCAGCCCCAGCTGCCTTGCTGGGGCCAGGTCTGGAAATGGCACCTGCCTTCCAGTTGGAGAAAGCCCCTGTGTTCCAGCATTTCCCTCTGTCATTTCTGGGTACATTTACAATCTTTTGGAAAAATAATTTTCCTTTGGGGACACAGGGTGAGTGAATGTGTGCAACTCATTCACAAAGCGCTCCCCTGGGATCACTGATCCTTTTTAGTTCTCACCACCAGGGGGAAATTTCTAGACTTCAGAGTTCAGTGAATTCCGCTGCCTGTCAGGTACTCACAAATTGCTGGGCTATCAAGGGAGGGTTGGGGTTTAAAGCATCTTTTACTGGCTGCCAGCCACAGTTTCGAATACTATTGGAATTCAATATTAGCAATGACTTCTTGGAGACAGGAAGTGTCTGAAATTGCCCTGTCTAGAAAAATGAGAGTCGATGGATTTCTTCATAAATATGTAGAGTGAAGACTTCTGTGAGTCCATGCTGACTAACACTGAATGGTAATTAAATTGAATGGGCTCTCGGTTTGTCTAAGCCAAGTCAGATCAAACGATAAACCAAATGTCTTCTTGTGAGAGGTGGAACTGCAACGGCTTTCTGGAGCTAGCTCTTGCTGGGAGGCGAGCTGGTGCATCTCTCAGACTCATTCACTTTCCCCCAGAAACTGATTCATACTGGTGATCTTGGGGATGAAAGTAGGGCTGCTAGAAGGACTTGAATTTTATTTCTTTAAAACTATTAGAGGCCCAAGATGAGGATGTGAGCATTTATTTGTTCAACAGTATTGAGCATTAAGTGTCCACAGGCACTGGGGGTACAACAGTCATCAAGGCAGACCCTGTCCCTGCCCTCTTACACATGTGCACAGGGACTATAACGGAGGACATTAGCTACTGCGCTGCGACGAGGACGGATGCTGGGAAGTTCACAGAGACAAGCTCCCAGGGAAGTGAAGTGATATCTAAGGTGAGCCCTGAGGGAGGCAGATTTTCCACAGGCAAGCACAGGTGAAGGTGTTGTGTTCAGCAGACTGTTCCAGGCAGAAGGAACAGCATCTGCAGAGGCCCAGACATGGGAGAGAGCATGGAGGGAGTGGGCACATATCAGCTTTGAGTCAGGGGTGGGTGGCTGCTGAGAGAGGAGGCTGCTGATACAAGCAGAGCCCGGACACTGGAGACTGTGGGGACTGAATCGTGTCCCCCACAAAAGGCATGTTCAGGTCCACCCTGGTCCTGTGGCTGTGAAACGATTTGAAAAGTATTTGTATTTCTTCTTGAGACGTTGTTAGTTAAGGTGTGCCCAAGCTGAATGAGGGTGGGCCTTATTCCAGCATTGGCTGAAGTCCTTATAAGCCAAGAAAATTGGACATGGAGAGAGAGGCCATGGGGAGCAGCCAGCAGCTGGAAGTCCACGGAACCCAGAAGAGAAAGGAGAGGATATCGCCATGTGACAGAAAACCAAGGACCAAGGATTGTCAGCAGCCAGCTCCAGACCACCACAGTCTTCAGGGAGAAAGCATTGCCTTGCTGACACCTCCATTTTGGAATTCTCTTAGTCTCAAAACTGTGAGCCAATAAATCCCCAGTTTAATCCAACCCATAGTGTGGTATTTGTTTTAGCAGCTGGGAAACTAAGACAAAGACATTGAAAAGCGGTATGAGAGAATCTGTACTATATTCTAGAGCAGGGTTCCTCAACCTTGGCACTATTGACATTTGGGGCCAGATAATTCTTTGTTGAGGGACAGGGGAACTGTCCCGCCCATCGTGGGATGTTGGGCAGCATCCCTGGCTTTGTGCCATAGTCATGACAATCAAAAATTCTCCAGACATTGTCAAATATTTAGTGGGGGCAAAATTACCCCCTGTTGAGAACCACTGCTGTAAGGACAATGGGGAGTCATTGAAGGGTTTTGTTTGTTTTATTGTGGTAACACATATATGACATAACATGTCCCGGTTTAACCACTTTCAAGTACAGCTCAGTGGTGTTATACTCACAGCGCTGTGCTACCATCACCACCATCCATCACCAAGATATTTTCATGACCCCAAACAGAAACTCTGTTCTCATTAAGCAGTAAGTTCCTATTCTCCCCACCCCTAGCCCTTAGTAACCTCTAATCTACTTTCTGCCTCTATGAGTTGACTTATTCCAGGTATTTCATATAAGTGGAATCATATAACATCTGCCCTTTGGTGTCTGGCTTATTTCACTCAACACGATGTCATCAGGGTTCCTCCATGTTGTCACATGTATAGGACTTCATTCCTTTTTATGGCTGAATAATATTCCATTGTGTGTATGTACCATGTTTTGTTTATATATTCATCTGTCAATGGACACTTGGGTTATTTCCACCTTTGGCTATTGTGAATAAAGCTGCTATGAACATTGGTATACAAATACCTGTTTGAGTTCCTGTTTGCAATTATTTGGGGTATATACCTAGCAGTGGAATTGCTGGGTCATGTGGTGGCTCTATATTTAACTTTTTGAGGAACCACCAGACCACTTTCCACAGTGGCTGCACCATTTTGCATTCCCACCAGCAAAGTACATAGGCCCAATTTCTCTACATCCTCACTAGCGTTTGTTATTTTCCATTTTTTAAAACAATAGCCATCCCAGTGGGTGTGAGGTGGCATCTTATTGTGGCTCTGAATAGCCCAAGGCTCTGGTAGCAGTAAAGTCACAGCCCAGTGGCCACAGCCATTTCCTCCATCATGGTCCCCCATCTTCCTTCCCTTCTTGGGCTGAGCTGCTGTGAGCATCAGAAATCGTAGGAGAAAGGGTCTACCTCCTTCCCTGCTTTTGTTGGCAAAGGAGTAAATAGCTGATGTGCATTTCCTCTGTGGGTGTCTTCTCAGAAGCTGGAGGTAGAAACCTTCTCTTCTGCTGACTTGGTATTCTTACTTTTAGAAAGCAATGAGCCCTCGTCAGTTGCCCTGTTTGCCTTGGGGGCTTGAAAGCTTAGCAGTAATATTTCCATTCTGCTGCATCAGTCTCTTTTAGTTGGTGCCTTTGTCAGGGTTCTCCAGAGAAACAGAATTGACAGGATATATACATATATATGTAAATACTAAGGGATTTTTATCAGAATTGGCTCATGCCACCATGGCGATAAACAAGTCTGAATTCTGTAGGGCAGGCTGCAAGTTGCAAACTCAATGAAGGTGAAGTTGAGTTCCCCAGGAAAAGCTACAAGTTGGGAACTCTGATGAAGGTGACACTGAATTCCCTAGGAGAACCTGGTGGGTTGAAGAAGAGGCAGAGATTCTTTTTCTGACTTCTATAATCCTCAGTTCTCACTTTTAGACCTCCATCTGAATGCACGAGGAGATTCCCCTCACTGTTGAGGGCAATCTCCTTTGTTGACTGTAGATGCAAGCAGCCGCAGATGCAATCCTACTAATGACGTAAATTCATCTACCAAAAATCCTCGCAGGAACAATCAGGCCAGTGCTAGACAAACAACTGGACACCATAACCTAGCTAGGTTGACACATGAAATAACCTTCACGTTTGGTATAAATCAGAGGTTGCTTACAGGGGCCACACATTTAATTAGAATAGCTCAAGTGTTGAGGGTAGAGACTGCATGTCTCCAACCCCTCCCCACCATAGGGAGCAGCTGCTACCCAGCTCCTGCTGTGGGGCCACTGTTGTAGGATCTGTGGCTTGTTCAAGAAAAACAGAAAATCCAAATTTCTATGCAACATTTCCCAGTATTTAAATATTGGTAATAAATTCAAGTGTGTCTAAGAGTCATAAATCGAAATCAAATTGTCTAGGGGCTGTTTTCCGCTCAAGGGCTGCCAGTTTGTAACCTCTTGATGAGTCTTTCTTATCTTGATTTTTAAAAACTGTGTCACTTCCTTCACTTTATTACTTGGCTTTTTTTCCTTTCAAGCTTGTTTTAATGATTTTTAATTTTACTTTTTTCTTTTTAGAAGTAGGGAATTGTGCTAATTATCTTCAGTGAGCGCTCCCCCCCCGATCCCCACCCCCCCGAACCTCTGTGCATCTTCCTCTGCCCTCTTTGTGCTGGGAGCAACCACAGGCTCTCTGGCTGCCCTGTGTCTTCCGCCGGGAGGCCCTGGCATGGGTCAGAGCTGGGAAGGAAATGAGGTTGGAATACATGTTCCCGCAGCCCCTCCCTGCTGGTCCTTCCACGAGCCTGGCTCGGGTCACACAGGCCATGCCTCCTGCGACTCTCTCCAGGCTCTGGACTCTGCTTCTGCTCCTAGGAAGGGCAGCTCTGGAGCCTGGGAAGCCACAACATAACCTTGTTGGTTTCCCTCGACCCTGCCCAATTCTTTGTGACTAGCCCTTTCATTAAACTCCCCTCAATTACCCACTTTCGGGGTTCCATCTGCTTCCTGCCAGGGCCCATGACAAGTAAAGTATAAGTAATAGAAAAGGAGAATCTAGGAAAGTTGGGAGGGTTGATTTTGTAAACAGAAAACAGAGGATGGATAGTAAAAAGAAACCATAACATCGACATATACAGGGCGCGTTCCTAGATCCCCATTTATCAAATCCAATCTGCTTCACAGAATATTTGAACCCTGGATTTGAAGCAGCTCATGGCCTTTTAAAGTAGAAACAGCATTTATTGCTTGCGAATATCATTATTTCCATCAGGAAAAGGGTAACTTTGCAGTGAAGTGAATGTGGCCTTTTACAGAAGCCTCACTCACTGGCTGCTTAATTTCTGTCTGCCTGGTCGACTTCTCTTGGAAATGCAGTCTGGATTTTTCTAGGAGGTTATAGAGTGGTGGATAAAAGCAATTGCTTTTAAATTAGACATTTGTGTTGGAGTCTCAGATCTTGTCATTTTGCCTGTATGATGGTGGACAGGTTATTTAATCTCTCTAAGTGTCAATTTCCTCATCATGCAAACCTCACAGGATGGTGGAGAAGATGAAATAAGGAAATGCAAGGGAAACTCTTAGCCCTGCTCCTGGCTCATGAGTGGAAGTGATTATTAACAAATCAAAGCCTTTAAAAAAGAAAGCTGTTAACTCGGCTTTCTGTTCATTTGCACATCTGTCCATCCACAGCACACCACCAAGTTTCATTCGGTGTAATAACCCTGAAGCGGCACATGATTCTAAATTGGCCTCTGGATCATCATAGAAAGATTTACTTGTGTTCAATATGTTCTCATTGTTTCCACATTTGACAATTCTATCTCCAGTCTTTTGGCACTCCTCCCATTCTGCATAATTTCTTGAAGATGGCAGATCGTGGCTCTGAGATGGTGTTCGCAAATCCCATTAGCTGTCTGCAACTACAGCGCTATCAGGAGACCAAAGCCCATTTAACGCAGCGCGTTGCTTTCTTCTATCTGTTCATTAATTTGGGGCCGCAGTTCCCATTTTATGTTGTTTGTACTACCATTTCCTGTGAGAAGCCTGTTCTCCCAACATACTCTTAACTTGCCAGGATAACAAATTTCACCATAAAATCATGTCACTTGCTGGGACCGTGAGGCCAAACACACTGAGCAGGAAGAAAGGCAGACAGGAAGGCAGTGATGATTCAAGCCCAATAAGCTGACACCGGCTGAAGGGAAAAGATACTGAACCCTCTCTGGGTAGTCGTTGCTAGCTTTGTACTTAATGTGAAATTTGATTCCCCCTTTAAAAACTGGAATCAGCAAATCCCCATCTCCCCCCAGAAAGACCCACTCCCTCCATTAGCCTTTCATGGGGGATGAATGGATCCAAAGAGCCACAAGCCTGGATTACAGGCTACCACTATCTTGTTAAATGGCTCTCAGTTCCTTCTCTGTACGTCTGACCAATAAAATCAGCAATATCTCAGTCTCCATGTGTGGAATGTTTGTTATGTGCAGCACTTTATGAGGATTTTCTCATTTAATCCCCCCAAAGAATCCTATGAAATGGAAACTATCGTTAATGTCATTTTACTGTTGAAGGACTGAGGCTGCGAGGGGTTGAGCTGTGGTTGGTAGGAAGTGGGAGGGCCAGGATCTGGACCCCGGCAGCCTCCTCAGCCCAGCTGGGCGGTGGTCACCTCCCTACACTGCCTCCCTAGAGAGCAGGCCCAGAGAAGGCTCACGGAGCCACACAGGCACCCAGCTTCTTCTGTGCAGAGAGGTGACGGTTGGCTTATGGGAAGGGCATCAGGCTGGAGCCAGGAGGGCAGACCTGGTGGACGGGTGCCCTAGCTCTGAAGGAAGTGAGGGAAGTGAGGAGGAGAAGATGTCCCAAGCAAATGAGCTGCGTGGGCAATGGCCCTGAGGCAGCAATGACCTCGTGGTGAGTGGCGAGGACATGGGTCAGAGGGCTTGGCAAGGGGAGCTCTTGGCATCTTATAAGTCTCAGTGGAGATTTCAGGTTTTATTCTGAGCGTGATAAAGAGCCGCTAGAGTTTTGTGTAGGAGGGTTACATGATAAGGGTTGTGTTTTAAAAAGGCGATTCTAACTGCTGTGTGGAAATTTGGCTACAGGTGGGCAAACATGGGAGCAGAGATGGCGTGGAGTATTGAACAGTCCAGGCGAGAGACTGTGGTAGATTGAACTAGGTACCCCAATAAGACATGTGCGTAGACTTAATTCTCATCCCTGTGGGTTAAGCCCATTGTAAACAGGAACTTTTGAGAGCATTATTACTAGTTAAGCGGTGACCTGACTGAGTGAGGCTGAGCCTTAATCCAGATCACTAGAGGCCTTATAAAGAGAGCCCAGAAGTCACAGAAGTCAGAAAGAAGAGGGCATCACATGTGACGGAGGCACAGATACAAGCCAAGGAACCCCAGGGATTGCCAGCAGCCAGCACCTGAACACTGCGGTCTTCAGAGAAAAAGCATGGTCTTAAAGATATCTTGATTGTAGACTCCTTCTAGCCTCAAAAACCATGAGCAATAAATTCCTGTTGTTTTAACCAAAGCCAGTTTGTGGTATTTGTGATCGCAGCTCAGGCAAACTAAGAGATGATGGAGGCCTGGACCAAGTAGTGGTTGTCAGTCAGGATCTTTCCAAAGTAGACCTGGCAGAACTTGCTGATGGATAGGGGATGAGAGATGAGGAAAGAAAGCCTAGGGTTTGGGCTGAGCAACCTGGTGAATGGAGATATTAGACACTGGGGTGAGGAGAAGCAGGCTGGAGATGGAAGGAAGATGTTTCTGGTTGGGAGCCATGAAATTTAAGATGACTATGAGATCTCTAAGTGGAGATGCCAAGCAGGCCATTGGGTATACCAGTCTAGAGCTCCGAGTAAACAGGCTGGAGACAGAAATTGAGGAATCATCAATGTATAGACCAGAGCCATCCAACAGAAAAGCCATGAAAATCACATAGATAAAATTTTCTA
The DNA here is from genome assembly GCA_029593785.1 of Cabassous unicinctus. Taxonomy (NCBI): domain Eukaryota; kingdom Metazoa; phylum Chordata; class Mammalia; order Cingulata; family Chlamyphoridae; genus Cabassous; species Cabassous unicinctus. Next base: position 10,970 of record JAQZBX010025069.1, on the reverse strand, counting down.
GTAATCACATTGAAAAAAAAAAAAGTAAAGAGAAACAGGTGACATTAATTTTTATATATTCTATTGAACCCAACACATCTAAAATTTTATCATTTCAACATGCAATCAACATAAAAATCTTAATGAGAGCTTTCACATTCTTATTTCTGTACCAAGTCTTCAAAACTCAGTGTGTATTTACATTGACAGCCCATCTCAACTTGGCCTGGCCATATGTGTCTGGCAGCTACTCTAATGGACAGCTCAGAGCTAGAAGTATTGAAATGGACAAGGCTGGGCAGGATCACTGCAGATGCAGCTGCCAACAGAGAAGAGAAGACAGAGCCAATGACTCCAGGGCTCACAGATGTTCAGAGGTTAGGAAGAGAAGGAGGATCTAGCAAAGGAGTATGAGGCCGAGTGTCCAATGAGGAGTGTGGAGACCTGAAAGCAAAGAGAAAAGGCTCCACCAAATGGTTCAATAAGATGTGGAGGTTGGGAACTGACCATTGGATTTAGCCAGACAGAGGTCCCTGGTGACCTTGACAAGAGCAGCTGGGTGTAATACTGAAGATAGAAAGCTGATTAAGAGAATGGGAGGTGAGGAAATAGAGACAGAGAGTACAAATAACCCCATAGAAGAGATTTACACTGAAGGAGAACAGAGGAATGGGGGACAGTTGCAGGTATATATGGAGATTAGAAGACTTTTTATAAACAATAGCTATTATAGCACTGTTTGAATGCACTGGGAGTGACTCAGCACAGAAGAGGAAATGAATGATGTAGGCAAGATAGAGGGGACAAGTGCAGGAGTGAAGCTCTTAAGGTGGCAATAGGGATGGGATCCAGTGCACAGTGGGCATGGGGTGGTATGGGGGAGTTACCTAGTTAGGAGCCAGGATAGAGCATATGGGTATAAATATTGGTGTGTAAAGGCAGTGCCACATGGGCATGCCCCAAAACAGACAGATGCTCAATAAGGATCAGAACAGCTCCTACACTTTGGCCTTGAGCTAATCTTTAAACTCATTGTATGCATTAGCTCTGAAGGACAGCACTTGCACAGGTCAAACTGCAAAGGCTGAGAAAGGTGTTTTCTTTTTTCTTTCTTTCTTTTTTTTTTTTGCTTTATTTTTTATTAATTCCTGGCATTCAAGAAAAGCTCTGTCATAACACTAGCTGGATACAAGCTTAGGGAACAGATACCGCAAAGTCTAAATTCTAGTGATAACAAATTGAAATATTAATATGTTCAGGTTTCAACAAAAGATTACAAAAGATGGCCTAGGCAAAGGAGAAGACTAAAGCACTAGAAACTATCAACAAGGAGGATCAGACCTGTGACATTCAGAAAAAGACTTTAAAAATGGTGTTAAATATGCTCAAAGAGCTAAAGGAAAACATGGACAAAGAACTAAAAGGAAATCAGGAAAACAATAGATGAACACAAAGGGAATATCAATGGAGAGTATGAAAAAGGAACCAAACACAACTGAAGACCACAGTAACAGAAATTAAAAATTCCCTAGAGGGGTTCAATAGCAGATTAGAGCTGGCAGAAGAAAGAATCAGTAAACTTGAAGATAAGACAAGAAATCATCCAGTATGAGGAGCAGAAAGAAGAAAAAATGATGAAAAGTAAACAGAGCCTGAGGAACCTGTGGAACACAAGCAAGCTTATCAATACATGCATTGTGGGAGTCCCAGGAGAAGAAGAAAGGGAAAAAGGGATAGAGAGAATGTGCAAAGAAATAATGGCTGGAAACTTCCCAAATTTAACAAAAGACACACTCTGGATGCTCAATGAACTCCAAACAAGATAAAGCCAAATAAATCCACACTGTGATATATTATAATCAAACTATCAGATGCCAAAGATAGAGAATTCTGAAAGCTGCAAAAGAAGCAATGTGTCATGTACAAGAGAGTCTCAATAAGATTAAATGCCAAATTTTCATGGGAAACCATGGAGGCAAGAAGGCAGTAGGAAGACATATTATATTTAAAGTGTACTACATAAGGGAAGGGGGAGACAGAGGAGTATAGGAACAAAGTTTGTGCATACTATTGAAGTTAACTTAGTAACAAACTAATGAGATTGTTTAAGATGTAGGATGTTAACTTTAAACCCCATAGTAACCACAAAGAAAATATCAAAGAATATGAAAACTCATAGAAACAGAAAGTACAATCCAGGACCCAGGGGTGGGAACAGGGGGAACAGAGAGTTAATGCATAATGGGTGTAGGGTTTCTGTTTGCGGAGACAGGAAAGTTTTGGCAATGGTGGGTGGTGAGGGTACCACAACATTGTGACTGTGGTTAATCCCCCTGCATGGTATACTTGGGAGGGGTTAAGATGGAAAAGTTTATGCTGTGTATATGTTCCCAAAATTAAAAAAAAAAACTACAGAGACAATAATAATTAAATGTAATAGGTGATCCTAGACAGGATGTTATAAGGGAAAAGACAAGCTCAAAAGGCCACTACTGGGACATATGAAAAAATTGGAGTATAACCTGCAAGCTTTATATCAATGTTAAATTGCTTGAACTTGATAACGGCACTTCAGGTGATTACATAAGTGAAAATCCTTGTTCTTAGGAAATAAATGTACATGGAAGTATAATATGTTCAAGGAGCATGATAATACAACCTAAATGCCAGTGTTCAGAAAATGGATTGATAAATAGACAGACAGGTGGATAAATAGATGAGTTGATAGATAGACAGGTAGAATGATGTGGCAAATGTGGCAGAATGTTAAAATTGGTGGATCTGGGTATGTGAGAAGATAGAGTTATATTGGAGTTCTCTCTATGGCGTTTGTATTATTTTTGTAAGTTTGCTTGTATTTCAAAATAAAAAAGTTTTTATTAAAAAAGCGATCAGATTGTAACCAGTATTCTAAGAGTTACAATTCACCCTGCTGGGAGGGACCCAAATTGGGAGAGGAAGGAACAGATTCTGAATTAACAGTTCACATATTGTGGTTAGGAAACTTGGCCAGAGACTGTTACCCGGGAGAGAGGACTATAAACTAGCAGGAGACAGAGAATCAAAGGGAAGGCACTTCAGGAGTTGTGGCCAGTGGAGTAGAAGGGGAGCAGGCTCATTCATCTATTCCTTTAGTCCCTGGACATTCGGTGTGCGTTGGCTGAGCACCTGCTTACCTTTTGTAAGAGCCAGCAGTTCAGATTTCACCAACAGAAGAAAATAATCATAAAAACATTCCAAAGAAATACTGGAAGATATAGTAGAACCACAAAGATTAGAAGCCACGTTACTTCACCAGATCTAAATATAATCAAGGCATCCTCTGAAATTTCCATCTGCCACCCGCCCCCCACCTCGCCCTGTGGAAAATGAGCAATGCAGACAGGGAACACACGCTTGGCTTCCCCTCTGGCCTCTTCTCTTCTTCATGGCACCAGGCCCACTATGGGGGTAGAAAGGTGAGTTGGACATGGCCCACCCTTCAAGGGGCTCACAGCTTAGGAGGGAAGAGAGCCAAAGAGGGGAGCTGCATCTCATGCAACAATTAGGTAGACTCTCAAGTCAACATTAGGGAGCAAATCAAGTATAATGAAAATTACCCTTGGAGGAAATAATCCCTTGGGGAGGTGGTACATTGGCATCTGAAATCCTGCCTCCCAGTAAACACAACACAGGCTGTTTTCCCTCCAGCATTGGAACAGATGGCTGCTCCTCTGATTGAGCACCAGATGAAGCAGTTGGCTTGGCTTGTGTTTTGAGGTCATGTTGTATGAAAACCATGTGTGGTGGCTTGAAACACAGGCGTGTGAGATGCTTACTTGCTGGGAGGGTCAGGACTGGGTCCACAATCCCAGGCTCAAGCCTAGTGAGGGTAAAGCCTGGCAGAATCACACCCTTCAGTTACATTGCTTTTTACTCAAAAATTTTTGAGCACCTACAGTTGAATTCACTTACATGATGTGACTCAACTGTAAAAAGGCAATTATGAAGCCATGTGGCAAGTATGATGCTCCTGCAAGAGGAGGGGAGACTCATGTCTGGAAGATGCTACAGGATGCCCTTCCTCATAAGCCTGCAAGCATTCTAGAGAGGCCATAAAAGAATCTGTTGGGGGTTGACTTGTGACCCCCTTAAAATATGTCCTAACCCCTGGTCTTCCAACTGGAACCTCACTTGGAAATAGGATCTTTATAGATGGGATATGTTAAGATGAGGTCACTCTGGAGTAGGGGTGGGCCCTGCAACAATATAGCTAGTGACTTTATAAGAAGGGGGGAACTGGACCCAGACAGCCATGTGGCAAGCAGAAGGTAAGCTGCATGCCCACACGCCAAGTATGGCCAAAGATGGCCAAGGGTGGCCAGCCACTGCCAGAAGCCAGGAGAGTGGCATAGAATGGATTCTTCCCTAAAGACTGCAGAGGAGCATGGCCCTTCCAACATCTTGGGTTCCAACTTCCAGCCTCCAGAACTATGAGACAATAAATGTCTGTTGTTTGAAGCCACCCAGGTTGTGGTACTTTGTTAAGCAGCCCTAGGAAACCAAGACAGACTCTCTTCTTTGTTTATGTGAATGGTGAAGCAAAAGGGAGGGCCAATGCTGGTTCAGCCCCAGCCCCGACTGGCTTCTCCTTGGCCCTCCTCATAAAGGGAAGGAGCAGGAAAGACACCCCCCACCCCCACCCTGCCCAGGAGGACCATTGTATGTACACAAGGAGGGATGGAAGCCAAAGCACAGCAGCTGGTGTGGAAAAGGTCTCGGACCCTGCCTCTGGACCTTCTAAATTCCCTCCTTCCATGGAGTTCTCTCAGAAGGCTCAGCACCACTTGGCTTCCTACTAATGGCAAAACAGGCATTCCCTGAAGTCCCAAGTGACACTCCTCTAGTCCTGGCCCTGCCAATGCTTTGGCCTGCCCTTACATGTCACTGGAGGCTGCAGTCACAGGTAGATATTGGATCACTCGAGCCCCTTCCCCTGCTTATCTTCTTACCCTCCTCCTGAGACCTCCTCCGACACAAGCCCACTCCCCACACTAGCCCCATCACCTTTTCCCAACATACCCCTTTGGCTTAGATCCTCAGAGTTTATCTGGTACTTGCCTGCAGATGCTGGGTGCTGCCAGCTGAGGGTACTAAGTGCTTCACCTTCCACTCCATCCTCACCAGACACCTTGGCCTGGCTAGTCTTGTCTGACTTTCCTCCTAGAAAGGGGGTAAGGTGAGATTACAGAGACCAGCCAGCTCCTGAGGCTGCAGAAGCCCTTGATTACGTAGTTAGCATCTTGATTCACTGGCTCTCTGTGCTCCCTCATATAAATCCCCAGCCAAGGACCTGTAGGTGGATTTCCTATAGCATATCCTTGCCTGGCTAAGGAGTCCTTCTGTTGCTAGACAAGCTGTCAGGGGTCCTGCAAGTGGAGACCTCCCCAGGATGACCAAGTCTGCTCACCATTCCATGGTGTTTGCTGAATAATCATGACACTTCCACAGCTCACTTCTCCACCTCATCACCCCTACAATAAGCATGCTCAAGAAAGGGGAGGAGCTTCCCTGGTTCATCACTACCCTGTTCTTGCAGGTCAGCTCTGCCTGACCCTCCGTGAGAGAGGAGGACATGCCCCATCCCCCTCCTCTGCCGGGTGCCATCCACAAGGCTTGGCCAATGTCCAACCATGGTCACAGAGACCATTTCTTTTACTTTTGTTCATGTGATTTTCATGTTTTAGTGCCTCATAAGGGAAGTGGTTAGCATGCAAATGGTAAATCAACAGCATTCTAGCAATTCTTTCTCAATGGAATTTTCCAACATTTTTTTGTTTCCAAAACAAACAAACAACAGAAAAAGAACACATGGAAGTAAATAGTGGATCAAGGATCTAAATATAAGAGCTAGAAGTATCAAACTCCTAAAAGGGAAGCATCTTCAGGACCTTGTGTTAGAGAATGGTTTCTTAGATTTTAACACCCAAAGCACAAGCAACAAAAGAAAAAATAGATAAATGAGACCTCATCAAATTTTAAAACTTTTAGCACCTCAAAGGACTTAATCATGAAAGTAAAATGACAACCTACACAGTGGGAGAAAATATTTGGAAACTACATTTCCAATAAAGGTTTAATATTCAGAATATATAAAGATATTCTTCAACTTAACAACAAAAAGACAAACAACCCAGTTTAAAAATGGGCAAAAGATTTGAATAGATATCTCTCCAAAGAAGATATACAAATGGCCAGAAATCACATGAGAAGTTGCTCAACATCATTAGCCATCAGGGAAATGTAAATCAAAACCACAATGAGACCATTTCACACCCATTAGAATGGCTACTATTAAAAAAGGAAAAAAAAAAAAAAACGGAAAGTGTTGGAGAGGATGTGGAGAAATAGGAATACTCATTCATTGCTGGTAGCAATGTGAAATGGTGCAGCCACTGTGGAAGATAATTTGGCGGTTCCTCAAAAAGCTAAGCATAGACCTACTATATAAGACCCAGCACACCCACTACTAGGCATATACGCCAAAGAATTGAAAGCAGGGACTTGAACAGACATTTGCACACCAGTGTTCATAGCCATTGCCAAAATTCACAAGCGCAAAAAGATGGAAGCAAACCAAGTGTTTATCAATGGATGAATAGATAAACAAAATGTGGTATATACATACAATGGACTATTACTTAGCTGTGAAAAGGATTGAAGTCCTAACAGATGTGATAACATAGATAAGCCTTGAAGACAGCATGTCAAGTGAAATAAGCCAGACACATAAGGACAAATATTATATGATCTCAGTGATTTGAAACAATTAGAATAAGAAAACTCATAAAGTCAGAATCTAGAATATAGGGAATCAGGGGACAGGGTGGGGATAGGGAATGGGAAGCAAAGGCTTAAAATGTACAGGGTTTCTATTTGAAATGATGGAAATGTTTTGGTAATGGATGGTGGTTGCAGCAGTTTGGCATTGTTTATGAATTCCAAAAATAGTTATTGGATTATGTTTGTAAACTGGTCTGTACCTGGGCATAATTAAATTATGATTAGGGCTTTATTGGGCCATGTCAGTAGGACGTTGAGTCCCTGCCCCCTTGGTAAAATGACTCGGCAGAGCAGAGGAGTGAGTCGGAGTTCTGATGCAGAATTTTGAGCTAGAGCCCGGGAAGTGAACACACAAGAGAAGAACACAGAGGAATAGAGATGGCTTCTTAGACACAGCAGAAGCCCCAGGGAGAGAGACAGGGCCATTTGCCTGCTAGTCTACAGCTGGCCTTGTGGAGAGAGTATAGCAGCTGAACCCAGAGAGAAACCAGCCCTGGGAAGAGAGGAATGACCCAAGAAGCCTGAGCTCTTGGCAGACAATGGCAGCCATCTTGCCCCAACACGTGGCAACAGACTTTGATGAGGGAAGTAACTTATGCTTTATGGCCTGATAACTGTAAGCTTCTACCCCAAATAAATACCCTTTATAAAAGCCAACAGATTTCTGGTATTTTGCATCAGCACCCCTTTGGCTGACTAATACAGTGGTGATGGTAGCACAACTTTGCGAATACAATTAACAGCACTGAAATATATTTCTGAATGTGACTAAAAGGGGAACTGTTAGATTGTATATATGGTAACAGAACAAAAAAATTGTTTTAAAAAAATCCATGGAACTGCACTACACAAACAGTGAACCCTAAGTCAAACCATGCATTGTACTTAATAGTACAATTATTAAAACGTGCTTTCATCAATCGTAAGAAATGTTCCAGACCAATGCAGGGTGTAGGTGGTAGGGTAGTGTATGGGAATCCTGTATTTCATGCATGATTGTTATGTAAACACACAACTTCTCTAATAAAAAAAATTTTTAAAGAATAAAAATAAATGGAAATAAATGACTATGAGAGTAAATCAAAGAACCACAGAATTGAAAGTGGCTTGAAAAGTCCGTTAGGCCTTCTGCCTCAGACCTTCCCTGGCTCTGTGCCCCTCAACACAGAAAAGACTCAATCCTGTCTTTAGAAGTGAAAAACTGAGAAGTGGAGAGCAGGGGTCTGCCCGACCCTCTGGCGCCTCCCTTTCCTGCTCTTCGCTGACGCCTGAATTTCTATTTCAATTTCCTTTGTGGTTCTGATCGCCGACAGAAGCTACCTGGTCCCTTCCTGACGGCTTGTCTCTTCTCTGCCCAGCACTAGTATAAGCTCCACGAGGACCTGCGTGTCTGTCTGCTCCATCTGAGGGGAGTCCTGAACAGAGGCAGGTGGGCCAAGCAGACGTTAGTTAAGTGAAGGGCTTCTCGTCTGCCCTGCACAGGTCATTGATTGTGCCCCGGGAAGGAGCACGTGCTCCTGGATGCAACAGGAGACTGGAGCTGAGTTAGCCTAGAAGGGGACTCAGGTTATCAGGAGGGGCCAGCGGGGCGTTGTGTGCAGATGTGGAGCTGACCGGCCATCCCGCACCCCGGATCCTGTCGAAGGCTCTTTCCACATCTCTCTCCACCCACACACCTAGTCTGCCATTTACAGACCAGAGTTTAAAAACAAGGCAGACCTTACCCAAGGCCACAAACATTTTTAAAAAACAACAAAGAAGATAGTAAAAAGGGCAAGAGGTAAAAGGAAATTAAAAAGAAAATAATTTATATTTATGAGAGTATTAAGAGGTATTTTTAAAATGGTAATGAGGATGCTAGCTGAGAGGAATTAAAATGACTTAGAAGTCACAATAAAAGGAATAAAAGATTTTTAAAAGATAAAACCTAAGGCAAAAATAAATAGTATAATAAATAGAGTAATAAATAGAGGGAAAACTCTAAACAGTAGCAGGAAGGAAATGAAAAGCACTTAAGAATAGATAAAGTCATAAAAGAAAGACTAGAAACCTTAAAGAATTAGAAAGGTAAGTAAAAATAAGTAGCAGTTTATGTGCAAATTTATAAAATACTTTCAAACAGTACCACAAAGAATAAGCCTCTTAAGGTCGAGGTAATTTAAAAAAAATAAATAAATAAATTGGGAAGCCGTGTGGCTCAAGTGATTGGGCTCCCACCCACCACATGGGAGGTCCTGGGTTCATCTCCCGGGGAGCTTCCTGGGAAAGTGAGCTGGCTGGCGAGCTGAGCTGGTGCAACAAAAAGAGACAAAGAGGAGCGAGAATGAGAGACACAACAAACCAGGGAGCTGAGGTGGCTCAAGCAACTGAGCGCCTCTCTCGCACTTAGGAGGTCCCAGGATCGGTTCCTGGTGCCTCCTCCTAAAGAGACGATGAGAAGAGACAAGCAGACACAGAGAGCACACAGTGAGCACGTCAGTGAGCGCAAAAAAACAACAAGGGGGGGGGTGTAAAATAAATAAAAATAAATCTTAGAAAGTAAATAAACAAATAAATAAGATACAGGTAAGTTAGAAGGCCAGAGCTGGGAGTTCCCGGAAACCGAGGTCCCGCGCGAGGGGAGGGCCCTGGCTGGCTGGGGTGGCGATCTCGCCATCTTGCCTCTGTCCTCTCTGCCCCTTGGGAGCCCTTTCCTCAGACGGCGCTGCCTTCCGTGTCCCATGGGGCCAGCCTCCCTGTGTGTGAGACCCTCTCCCAGGGACAGCCCGCCGCCTCCCCCCCGCCTCCCCTTCCCCACGTGGCAACGAGACGCAGGGTGACGCAGGGGTTTCCACACACTTCCCTTCCAGGGCGCAAACGGCACTTCTGAGCCCAAGAAATCCGGGCTGAGGAGGCAGAGGAGAGAGGAGAAGAGGAGCAGGGCTGAGCACGAGCTCCGAGCTGGGTGCTGCGCTGATTATGCGCGCTCACTCAGAGCCACCTCACGGCAAGCCTGCGCCGCTGGGGCCCGTGTGCCCATTGCACAGAGGCCATGCCTGAGGCTTGTGCGCTCCCCGCTCCCCGCTCCGCCTCCAGGGCGTTGGTGCACCGCGCTGGCTTCAGAGCTTTGGCATCTGATTTCCTCCCCACTGAAGCCATATTTGTTCTCTATTCAGCTTGCTCATCTCTGGCCTTAAGTCAATTCTGACTAGTGCCCAGCTTCACTTTTGATATGTATGTGTGTGCTATGCGGCGTCTCAGTGTCCTAAATAATAAAAAGATTAAATCTCAGGCTTAAGATTTGAAATGCTACCTCCACTTTACCCACTAGACAATAAGGAATCCATCACAATGATTACATGCAATTGTGTTGCTCACAGATGAAGATTTACACGGCTTCCAGGGATATGAGCCTTTTCCGTAAATATAACGGAGTGATTCTGACATTGATAATGACTCTTTCTATGAGAGGTAGCAACAAGGAATCCACGAGGAGACTAACTTCCTGACTCACTAATGGTTTTCAACAGATAAGAGTCGGCACCTTACCTGCAGAGAGGAGAGAGACTGTTCAGTCAGTTCATCGACAATATTTATCAAGTGTCAGCACTTTGGCAGATCCGAGCAGCCTTCTAGAACACGGCTCTGCCCTTGAAGAGCCTGCCACTGGATTAGGTAAATTATACAAGGCGGGGTGACAAGGCAGGATGTGATTAATTAATGGAGGTAGGGACACTGAAAGTTCACAGGGAGATCTGGATTCACATGTGAACTTGGGCACAGGTTTCTGAGAAACCTGTGTTTATAAGCCAGAATTAATCCTAATAGTAATTAATGCCGGTAACAACAAAAGGGGGTGTTGTAAATGTTAATGGAGATCATTTGTGTTACGTGCTCCTGGCACCTCGTAGTCATTCAATAAAGAGGAGCTGCATTATGAGTAGGCTGGAAATGAGCGTAAGGGCAAGGCAGGACCAGAAGGCAGGAGCCAGGCCCAGGGGAGGGGAGCTGGGTGGGGTGGTGGCTCCACATGATGGCAGTGAGACTGAACCCGTTTGTCTAGCTCAGCCGTCCCCGGCCAGATTGGCAAAGCCTGGAGACATTTTTGATTGTTGCAACTAGGGGGTGGGGGATGCTGCTGGCCTCTAGTGGGTAGACGCCAAGGATGCTGCTAAACCTCCTGCAGTGCA
>JAQZBX010025068.1:0-22255 GCA_029593785.1 Cabassous unicinctus | reverse complement strand
GCAGCCCACGTCAAGTAGTCCTTGATGAGAGAGTGTGTGTGGGGCCAAACAAGCTAAGGCTGCTGAAGAAATGTCACATGAAGGTGAGTGGAAGGATGTTTCGTCACAGCCTGGGCAAACACCAGTGGGCCCCATTTGACTAAGGATCTCTAAGCATCAAGGAGGTATACATTTAAAGGAAGGTGGACATTTGCTGCCTAATCAAGGTAACCTATGCTGAAATTTGGAAATACAACCACCCAATGACTCTATCAACAGGATGAGGTGGAAATTGCGTCTTTGCATGTTCCTCTTCTTCGTAGCATCTAGCAGCATGTCTTTTATGGAGTAGAATCTACATAAATACACAGTCACAAAAGGTTAGGGCTGAAATTAGCCTTGGAAATAATTTTATCTAGACCCTAGCATTTTAGAGGTGCAATAATGGCCTAAGATTGTTTTCCTAGTTAGTAGCATAACCAGGTTGTCCAAATCTTAGTAAAGTATGTTGTCATAAAATTGTGCTGCCAATATTCTATCAAACATTCTGTTGACTGTATTCATTTATTTCCTTTTTAAAGAAGTTTATTTAAAAACTGCTCATTCAGTAAAACCACATATAATAATCTGCTTGATTGATTTATATATTAAGCATTGGAGATCACCCTAGGTGCATTCCGTTGAGAGGTGGGTAGGAAAAGGGGGATTTATTAGTATGATCTGTTAGTGCCTTTTGAAAGACTTTCAGGGGTCTGGGTTTCAAGAGATTATGGCTGCCTTACAGGTCAGACAGAGTTGGATGAAAATTTTGGATGTTTCTTAAAATGACTTGTTATATGCTCAAGGTACGATAACCTGGTAGGGAAAATTCAGTCTGAGGATAAGACTGGTCTTTATGTATGTATGTAATGCCACCTACTCATTTTCCGTTGAATACAAATGGTGCCTGGCTTTATCAGACATCCCCTTTGTGGTGGAATTTGGGGATCAGCAGATTCAGTAACTTCACGTTAGTCCCTTCATTCAGAGCCTTGTTTTCACATCCCATGGGTATCAGTTCTCTGTCAGCTTTGGCTGCTGACAGTCTTGCTGCCAGTGAGAGTAGGAAGAAATTCTTGCCAGTCCCTTCAAAAGATGCATTTGACAGAATTTATTGTCATGAATCAGTGTTGGCATCTGACAAAAGGGTGTCTGGAACCTTGCTTTCCTCTACAAGGTGTAAGGGGTAAGATATTAACTGCTATTTACCCATTTCTGAGTTTCAGATATCAGCTATCTCCCCTTTGGGGATATAAATCAGTAAATGTTCAGCCAGCCATTAAGAACATTCTAGAAGCCCATTTTTCTGCAACATTGTATCATATTTGGTTTCCTGTATTGTAAAGAAAAACCTGCAAATAACCAAAAGCACAAATTCCAATGAAATGCGCGTTGCACTTGGCTATATTTAGTGTGCGAGGATGTGTAACTCTAACTCTAAGAATGCCGGTAGTGGTAACCAATCTAGCTGCGTTCTAAGAATTTAGGGAGGCGAGGTTTATACAGAATTAAATCACCCTGTCATATCTGGTGAGGCTTCCTGCAGAACGACGGCGAAAACCCAAACAAACAGAAGAAGGAGCATGGCTGAAACAGTAAGGTGTGTGCTTCTTGAACAGCAAGGGTTTTGAACTGATCCTTGAAAATTTTGTTGGAGATAAACTTTCTTGAAAAGCCACTTTGTGTTTGTTTTCTTTTTTGGTGTTTTTGCTTTGTTTTGTTGTTGTTTCGGTTTTGGTCTTTGCCGCCGTATCTGCCCTGTGTGTGGTTGGACATTGCAGGGTTTTCTTGAGGAAAAGGGAAGGGGCGGTAAGAGCTTCCGACACCCCCGCCGTGGAAGAGGTGGGCGTGTGCCCGGGTGTGCATGCGCGTGCGCAGAGGCAGACAGCCCTGCTGAGCCTTCCTCTCCAGCCTCACAGGTCTCTCCTTACCTCCGTCAGAAGCTACTTAGCTTTGCTGTTAAAGCAAACAACTCCTTTCGTACACAATGAATAACCAGTCCACTCAAACGCTGGCGTAAACCCACCGCATGACACAATATTTAAAAGGATAGACGTTGTCCATGGGGGAATCCCACACACGTGGAGGAAGACTTGATCCTTTTCTTGTTTGGTACCTCTTTTCTGTCACCCCTCCAACCTCCCCTGTGCCCCACACCCACCGATTTGCCCACAAAAGAATACTACTCCCAGACTACAGATTTCCCCTCAAGATATCGACTGATAATGGTTTTCATTTGAATTTAAAATAGTTGGTGATTATGGGCAATTAAATATTACATTATGAAATTACATCATGAAAGTTTTCCCCTTTCTCCCATCCTTCCTTCCTTCCTGTCTTCCTTCCTCCCTTTCGCCTTCTTTCTGTCCGTCTTTCCTTCCTGACTTCTTTCCTGCCTTCCCGCCTTCCCTCCTCCCCATCCACATGTGTGATGTTTCCTTATTTACCAGATGGGAGAATGCAAAGCCCACTGTGGAAGCCGTGGACACCTTCCAGGCACTGTTCCTCTGAGGTAGCTGCCAGGGCGAACTTCCCGGAAAATACGGGACTAGCTGGGCAAGCAGTTGCATCCCGCACATCTCGAGCAGGATGAATCGCAGCAGAAAATTGTAACAGAAATAGCCATCGTGTAGTTCTCACCACGTGGCAGACATGGTGCTTAGCACTTCCACCTGCATTGAGTCCTGAAAACCACAAGCAGGTAGGAGAATTTCAATGTCGTTCATTAAGAGAGCACAAGCCCTCAGGTACAAAGTAATATCTATTTTAGCCCATAAATTTGTATCAGGCACATGTCATCAAGCCATACCTTTCCTTTCCATTCCATGAAACCATTACTTTTTCTCATCTGTATTTACAATCATTCTATTTTCTCTTCCAAGAAAGCATAACATTTAAAGAAGGTAGATTTGAAGAAAAAAAAATTTTTTTTATGGCCACTTCTGGTTGTGAGATACAGTCTGGGAGATGGAGTTTAGAGGACGACGCATTGGAATTTCTGTTTCTAATTCAAACTAATGACTAGAGGAAATGTAAGTAGCATATATGGAATTAAGAAATCCAAGAAGTTGAGGAAATCCAAGCGAGAGGAGCCCATACTATAAAGCTCCCAGGTGTAGGGGAGCTTCCCCCAGCCTTCCTGGAAGGCATTTGTGTCTTACCCTTGGGGATAAAGGGCCTCCTAGTACTTTCTTGCTGCCTGAATTAACGAAGTGTATTAACGGACTGCACTGTTCAGCTCTCATTAATTTTCCATAGACTCATTTGGCTTTGATCTTTTCAAGGCCCCAAAAGACCATATAGAGGGAGAACAATCACCTTTTATTTCCTCCTCCAATATGGGTTGTTTAGCCCCCTAATGATGCCTTTAAATCAGGAAAAAAGGTTTTAGTAACCAAGTTTTACTAAATTACACAACTAAACGTTCCCCTCCTCCTTTATCAATACTTAATTAATATTGACTCTCTTCTTGGCTAAATCCCTTTTAAGACCTACACAAATGAACTTTTCCCATAAATGGACCTTAAAGTATATATCTTAAAAACCTGTAAGTCTAAGAGAGTAGTTTTTAAACAAGTTATATATGGATTTTCTCTTACCCTGAGCTATTTCTCGCCCAATTTTCCTGAGGTTGTTCCTGAATGCTTCTTTGTGGTTCATTGAACACAAAAAAACAAACTGTACCAAGTTAGGTAGGAGTTGTGGGGATTTAAGAAACATGGCATTTGTTCTCAAGTAGCTTAAGTCTAGTAGAGGAAATAAGACACTTTAACAAACAGCCATAGGTAAAACAGAAAATTGTCAAGTGCTGCCATTTTAATGCTGACTGCTACATACCTAAAAGCTGGTTAAACTACAGTTTTATTGAATGCTAACAAACTACTTCTTCTCTCCTGCAAAGAATTTTTTTTTAAAAAAAACTTACTTTCTCTCACTTATAATTATGGCGACCATGTTTTCCATACCAAAAATTAAGACACATGGTCTGACAAAGGAGTCTTGTGCCAATTCCAGGTGTGAGACCACCCATAGGTAGATTTTTTTTAAGGCACTTTTTTTTTTTAGGCAAGCTCTATAAAAATAGAGGTTAGTTAAAGAGGCATGTTTTTAGACTTTTCATTAAAAGCCCACAATACAAACAGTATTTTATTTTGTATCTGAATCAACATGCTATATCCCAAAGCACTTTTCTACAGCCTAAGGGCATGTGTTAGCCTATTCATAAAAACATACTGCTGGATAGAGTAATAATACCTGCCATTATCCAGGTGTAATAAAAAGGTCCCAAGTGGTCTGCTCCAGTCTTTAATTTTCTTTTTGAAGATAAAGCTCCTTATTTCACTTTCAAGGTTCAAGGTTTTTTGAACTTTGCAAATGATTACCATTGAGGCGTGCCAGATGTGAGCAATTGTGAGCAGTAGTTCTTGAAAAGAGGGTGAAGGAGTGACTTTTTCTTCCTTATTTTCTCCCCCTACTATCATCTGTGGTTTCTACACATGTAATTTTTCAGAATAGCAGGGCTTTAGGGATGGATACTGGTTGGGGCTGCCATAATACAGGCATGGAACTTTTGAACTGAGGGGCCTTGGAGATAAAATAGATGATCATTTTATCATAACTTCCCATTCATTCAATCAATGATTATTTATTGAGCAATTACTATATGGCAGGCACTTTTCTGGGATCTGAAGATATAGCAGTGAACAGACAAAAATTCCTGCTCTTTGGGAATTTATATGCCAGCTGTGGTGTTAATAAATGTACCCCCAAATTTAAACTCTTAGCTTGCTAAAAATTTGGGTTACTGGGAAAGCAAACAGCCAAAGGACATCACATTTATTGAACATCTCTAACTTTGTCACATGCTATGTCAGGTATTCTATAAACATGATCGCATTTATTCATCACAACAACCCTATGCAAAATGAGTATGATTATCCTCATTTTTTTTTACAGATGAGGGTCCAAGGCTTAGGAATATAACATATGTAGGGCGGAACAAATCTTCACACTACATGTGATTATATCACTGTAGTACCGTGCATTTGATGAATGGGCTACCCTGCTATCATGCTAAAGCAAGTTGAAAAACCTTGGGGTACATTTGACCAACGTTAATCCTAACTTTCAAGAAATGTCATTTCACTGGACTAATTGGAAAGGTCGGTTGGAATTTGTTTATTAAGTCCATGTTCCCTTTACCATTTACGTAGATGTATCGTATCTCAATTTTTGAAGAGCATCAATCACTGCCGTATACTCTAGTTTCATAACAAGCATCTTCCATAGATTACCTCACCCCGGGTTAGCTGTCCGGATGCCCACAATCACTTGTGCTTCTCAGATGACACTCAGCCTTGCAACTGACTCAGGACTTAGTGGCTGCTAAAAATAAGTTCTTTAATGACTGAATGTGACATTCATCATAGGATACTGATATTTGGGAGTTTTTCTTATCATATCACGAAACATGTATGGCCACAAAATTGATTCTCCTTGTTTCTTTGATGAACTGCCTTAAGAATTTCAGATACAGTTCTTTGTAATTCTTTCACAAAATTGGTTACACAGGAGAAATAAGGAATCTGTCAGGGCTTGGAGTCCCACACCCTCAGCGTATGTAAAACAGAAAATCACTGGGGCCTTGCTTGCGGGGTGGAGAGAAAAGCTGGGGTTCGGGCAGGTGAGGGCTGACTCTGTGCTGATGTCATCACGTGAGCTGTGGCAGTGTTAAGTGGTGATGCCACTACAAGAACCCAGCTGTTGCCAGTGCTTCCCAGCGCCTAGCTCATTGGGGGAGGGGTGCCCGGAGATGCGTGCACTTGAGCTGCAAGCTCTACCCACTCCCTCTGGTTCCCTCTCTAGCTTTTGGTCTTTGCAGGACAGTTGTGTATCATACCTTTCAGTTTGTCTTTTCACTCCAATATTTCCCATCACCCTTAGAATAATGTCTAAACGCTTCACGTTGATTAACAAGTGCCTGACATGACCTGACCCCTGCATGCCCCTCCAGCCTCGGCTCTTACCACTCGCGCACTCGCCCACTCGCCCATTACTCACTGGCCACGCCAGCTGAGTTTCTGTTCCTCTCTCTAGCAAGCAGGCTCGCTTCCTCCTGGAGCCTTTCACTAGCTGTGACCCCTGCCTGGATTGCAAGACCCTTACTTCTCCCCGGGCTGGCTCCATCTGGCCTTCGAATCTCAGCTCCCGGGTCACTTCCTAGTGGAGGGCCTCACTGACCACCGAGCCAGTCCCTCTCACATCACCCTGTTTAAGTCCCTGGATATTTTCCATTTTGTATAGTCAGTGGTCTGCTTGTTTGCTGTCTGAGCTCTATACAGTTGGGGCCATGCCCATGATAGGTGAATGAATTGCTGTCAAATGAAGGAAGGAGGCACTGAAATTGTAGGTTAAATGTAACAAGCTATATATTCAGGTTGTTTTTGAATACTTCAAAAGAAATGAAAACTACCCCCCCCTTATTTAAATTTCACATTTCACCTCAACATTTAGCTACTTCTGATTGGTCAGAGGTTAATTAATTACATACCATAGTCTGTCCTCAGGGCATTCGAATGCACTGCTCCTTTAAGCTTTGCAAATGCACTGGCCTAAAATCTTACTCTCTGGCACCAGATTTCAGACTCTCCATTTAACGCATCAGAAACCTTTAGGGCATATCCTGAGCTTCAAGGCTGGTCTCACACCTTCCGTAAGCAGCTGCTCATGCAAGGAGTCCCACAGTGAGTGATTTCACCAGAAACCAGCCTTCACTACTTAAACAGAGTTTGACGTATTTCACACACACAAAAAGCCCTTTTTCATTTGAGTAGGTTAGTGACACCATTGAATACAAATGACATATCAGTTCCTGAAGATACCTGAAGCACGCTAAAATTTTTCTGGCTAGAAAGTGGAATTCAGTTGAAGATAGATCAGTCATAGACAGACCAAGGGTATTTATTGTCACTAAAATAAAGCTTCTCAAAAGTGGTTTCAGAGAAGCGGATGTGGCTCAAGCGACTGACCTCCCACCTACCACATGGGAGGTCCCTGGTTCAGTTCCCAGTGCCTCCTAAAGAAGACAGCGAGCTGGCACGACAGGCAGGCATGGCAAGCTGACTCAATGAGAGACACAGGGAAAAAAAACATAATATGAGAGACAACTGCAGGGAACAGAGGTGGCTTAAGCGATTAGGCACCTCCCTCCCACATTGGAGGTCGCAGGTTCGGTTCCTGGTGCCTCCTAAAGAAACAAGGAACATGAACAAACACACCTGACTTTGTACTTGGGGATCAAGCCTTTTTGGTTTGGGAGGAAGATGTAATCTGAGTTTCAGATACCTGGCTTTTGAAAGACTTTCGAAAAAGAATTAAAAAAAAATGAATTAGGAGATACCTTTATATCAGTAAATCAGAGAAAAAACTGTGGTATAAAATTGTTTAATCAAACTTTGCATTCCTAACCAATTACTTCTGCATTGTAATATCCATGATGTAGCTCTTAGTTTGGAGATTGTTAGGGTGCATTTGACAGTCTTACAGTGGATTCTTACCAGAAGGAATGATGGGAAATAGATCTTGTTCAATTTTTTTTATCCTGATAGAGGGACATCTGTTCTTTTGCTGACTTTGATGGTAGGGGTGAAGTAAAAAATAAAAACTATTGAATGTGAGATCAGGAGTGAGTAAGATGGTAAATCCCAGGTTATCTCAAGTGTAGTCATGTCTCCAAGTTAGTTAGAAAAAGAGCGATGTGTTCTGATTAATTTAGCATCTCTTTAACCTAGAGGGCCCAGGTAGAACACTTTCTATAACTAATTTCTGTAGGATTCAAACACAGCACAACAGACCTAACACTAAAATTGTACCAAATACATGTTTATCTCTTTCAGTGGTTCAGAAGATCTCCCCAAGCATCAGGGTCATCGCAAAGAACATTGGTTATCTCGGAAACTGGCAGTTACTAGGGATTTGGGGCTGATAGAAGGCTCGTGAGTGCGGTTACTGCTGATGGAAAGCAGTTCTTGTGTTTCCTTCACGGGAGACTTTGATATCACTACAGCTGCTCAGAAGGGTTTGCTCACCAGAGTTGAAGGAGAGTTCTTATTTTCCCAGGTCTCATCTGGCAATCTGTGAGGATTTTATTGGGCTTATAAATACTCAAAAATACACAGACCCTAAAATGAGATAACACATGTAAAGCTTCTAGCGCTGAGCCAAACACATGGAGAAGCCCTCTGGAAGTGTAGGGCAACTGCAACCCATTTATCTGCATTAGTTTGGTTTATTTTTGTTTTGTTTTTTTTTCTTTTTGGGATGGGGGAGCTCTTCCTAGGCTCTCCTGGGGCTCTCAACTAGAAGAACGTGATATCCTAACTCAGGACCGGCAGAGACTTCTTGACCTCCAGTATTGTTTACATTTTTTTAACTGTCTACTGATAAGAACTGCACTGAAGTATCAATAGTTAAGGGTAAATGTCGAAGAGTAAATATTTAAATCAGTTATTATTACCACTTCATATTGTACCTTCTCCTTTGGGACAAGTCTGGAAAGAGTTAAGAGAAGCAAGTGTAAAAAAAAATTATTTTTAAAATATATTTACACCATTATTGAGAGGGTAAATTCCTGTACATTTTGGGGAGGGCAACTTGACCTTAACTTTGAACATGTTAAATTCACATACCCTTTGATTCAGTAATCTCACTTCCAGGAGTTTTTCCTACATGTATGTAAGTACGTCCATTGCAGCATTATTTATGACAGCAGAAACAAAATGAAACAAACCAAAAAAAAAAACAAATATTCCATGTAGTGGACTGGTTAATGATGGTGAATTGATATTATGGAATAAAGTGCAGGAATTGAAAGTGCAGTAGATATATATGAACTCACATAGAAAGATGCCCGAGGTCTATTGTAGAGTGCAAAAGTTGAAGTCTGTATGGATAGTATTATTTCTTTGATTAGAAAAATATTAAATACACATATGAACACATGTATATGCGTAGTCTTTTCTGGAAGGGTATACCATAAACTGTTCATTTGATATAATATCATTTAATTATTATGAGTATATGAATTAAAAGTAATACTTATAAAATCATAAGAATAAGATTAGTTGATAAAAACATAAATTGTGTACAGTAAAATGAGTATTATTAAATTATTTTCAAGTTTTCTCTCTTACTTGTGTTAAATAGCATCTAGTTTGTGTTCTAATTGGCTTATTCAAGCCTTTCTTTTCATATCACCTCCACGATTGAACTTCAGTCTAGCTTAGGGCCTGTCTTAGTTTCCTAGAGCTACCATAACAAAGTACCACAAACTAGGTGGCTAAAACAACAGAAATTTATTGTTTCTAGAAGGCTGAAAGCTTGGTGTCAGCAGGGTCATCCTCCTTCTGAAACCTGGAGGAGAGCCTCCTTCCTTGACCCTTCTAGCTTGTTTGTCTGCCACAATCCTCGGTGTTCCTTGGCCTGCAGGTGCACCTGCCTCCATCTTCACGTGGCCTTCTCCTCTGTGTCTGTCTGTGTCTGTGGCCCAGTTATAAGGAGACCAGTCCTAGGGGACCTCATTTTTACTAAACACATCTTCAAAGACTCTGTTGCCAAACAAGGTCACATTCGTGGGGCCAGGGGCTAAGACTTGTACATATTTTTGGGATATGTAACCTGTAACAATCCAACCTGTAACAATCCAACCTGTAACAGGCTGCTCATGATTTCTAAGCTGAGGCTTTTACAGCAGTGTTGACGAAGGTGGTCACATGAGCCGTGCTGCTTGAACACCTGCTATGTGCTAAACGCTTCTTAGATTTCTCTCAAGCTCACAGAATACTAAAAGATAGATCTTATTACTGATGAGGAAACAGAGGCTCAATCTAAATAACTTCCCAAAGCTGTAGGACCAGGAAGTTTGGGGACTAGCACTCAGTTTCCATAGATGATTCTGCCTGAGATATGGTGCTGATGACGTAACTTCTGAGAGTCCATTTTGCTGTCAAAACAGAAAATTTGGGGGAAAAAAGATATAACAGAAAACATGCTTTGGAATGCTTACCATTATCATTTCTTTTTAACATTTTCCAATCACCATTGTTATTATTTTTTCTGAGTTTCACATTTGCCTGAACTTTGATTATATACTTTTAAAAGTTTATGGCACTTTCCCAAACCCATTTGATTCTGCTGGTATGTCCATACTGGGAACGCCAACCCTATGCTAGCTCGGACCAAGTAGAATATAACATCTGAAAGCTGGACTTGACCCAGAAGAGAACTCCCTAGCATTGTTTATTTTCATAAAATAACAAAGAAAATTAAAAATCACAAAATCTGCTTTTGAAAACATTTGAAGTAATGTAATTTTTATTAATTGAACTAATTTAGGCTTGCCCTAGTTTTGATTTAGGAGATTCCCCCAGTTCCATAAGGTAGACCCTCGTGGCCATGTCAAGTGACAGTTGCGATAACGGGAAGGCCCTTCCAAGCCTGTCACCCTTCATCCATTCCTGCTTTCAGCTGTTTACTGAGACCTGGTTGTTGTCTGATGTTGTTCCTGGCATATTCTACCCAATAGGATAAGCGGAGTAGGCAATGCCCACACAGTAAGCATCCAACCCAGTTTTAGGAAAGGCTGTCAAGAGGAAATGATGATGAAAACAGAGTCCTGAAAGAGAAATAGTAGCCCCCAGTTATCTAAGAGAGGAGCATGTGCTGGAGCACAGGGGTCAAAGAACATGGTATGTCTTTGCAGAAGCAGTGTCCAAGTATCCAACCTTGTCTTTTGAAAGTGGCTCGACCACAGATTACTTACCTTGTCAAGGGCTCACCCAGTCAGTACTAGTTAGGCTACTGAAAGATTCCTCGGACAAAAAGCTTTGTTTCTAGGCGCCCCCCAACACGGTGATTGATGCCATGAGTGTTTAGGACAAGCTGCATCTCCTGCATCTGGTCGTACCTGGCTTGCCTGCCTGGATTCATGCTGCAGATGATACGCCTGGGCAAGATGAGAACTTAAGGGACCAACGGAGAATGAAATGACAATGGCCCGTTCTCGAAAAGGGACTGGTGGCATTGTCTCATTTTTGCAAAAACAGGGAAATGCTTGAGGCTGGAGTTTCTGTTTTCAATAACCAAGGTGGACATTCATACAAGGAAGGACAAAAGAAAACAGAGTGCCCCAGCCTTAGGGTAAGAAGTCAGGCTCTTTTTATTTGTCGCTGACAGAAACATCAAATGCCAACTCCTCCATCATTTCTCTTCATGCATCCAGTACTCAGGCATGTTACTCATTACTGGCCTTCTAGCTTATCTATGCCATAGTTTAGGACTCCCTTCTGTCCTCCAGCTAGTCAAGGAAAGCGTTCTTTGGAATTATTTCCCTTGCTCTATTTCATTGTCTAAATTTATTTTTTGCCTATGAAAACTGAATTCATGAAGACCAAATTTGGAAATTAAGAATATATATATATGATTTTGAGAAGTCAACTAAGGAAAAAGACAATTGTATGAATAGTTTTTGAATAGCATCTATACTGGTTCAAGGTCAGCCATAAAAGAGAATGACAAGGGAAAGGACATAAAATAAGGTATGGTTAATATTCAGGGCCAAGAATGGTCATGCTATATACAAAATGAATTTAGCTGAAAGATAGTCAAACAGTAAAATGCTCGCCTTTTAATTGTCAGCAAACTTCCACTAATTGTAAATTAAAGGCAGTCAGCAAACCCCACAGATACAAAAGCTAGTTGAAAACTGTAGTAAATATCAAGTGACGCAGGGTACATTAGTCACATGTGTATAATAAAGCCAATAAATCTACATAAGTATAGCTATGATGAAATGTGTATAAAGCACTTTGAACTTCACAGAAGTAAGCAAAGTATAAATAGATAGCAAGCTCAGGCACAGCTAAATCAAGCGCTATTTTAGCACTTGGGCAAGTGATAATTTATTGTTCAGGCTCTCCAGTGGAGTCAGTGTTTATACGGTGCTGTATATTAACAGACAAAAATAGGCCCTACACATCACTGTCTTGGATAGATTACTCAAGTGGTCAGCAGAAACTGTAGCAAACAACCACTCCCCTACGAATGAGGGATTTATAATATTTTAACTCTTCATCCTAAAAATCCAATCTGTTTGACAATTTTGTCTGTCGGTAAATGTGGCTCTCAGAGAGGTGGTATGGCATATGTAAAGGAAAAGGACAGTAAGGCAAAGTGGTTAAGAGTCCAAACTCGGGACCCTGAGTGCTTGGGTTCAAATCCCAGCTCTGTCACTTATTAGCTGTATGGACCATGGCAAGTTACTTAATCTCTCTGTGCCTTGTTTTCCTCATCAATAGATGGGCTTGGTTCAGAGTAGTATCTACCCTATAGGGTTGTCATGAAGATGAAATGATTTAATGCAATAAAGCATTTGGAGTAGTTCCTGGCACCTAGGAATGTTAAGTCTCTAGACTGCCACTTACCAGCCAACTGGCCTTCAACAAGTTACTTAACCTTCTTTATCTTTGGTTTCTTCTTTGTAAAATGGGCGGAAGAAGAAATAGCTCACAGTGTACCATTGTAAGACTCAAATGAGAACCATATGCAAAGCAGCTAACCCTTCAGCAGGCATCGAAGAAGGTTTGCTTCTTAGGGCCTCTCCTCACCCTTCCGTATTTTTTTAACAACTATTTCTTGAGCACTCTCCATAAGCCAGGCTTCCTCATACCTCATTTGGACTTGCTCAGTTCTGATGAGGTTCCAAACAATCAAGCATCTGAACACACGTCTACTAGACTTCAGGTCCTGTCCTTATCATGACACTAAGCTGCTCTTCCCTTAGAAATAGTTCTTTCAGAAAGCCTTTCAAGATTAACTCCACTCAATTTTGGCTCCCCCCCTTTTTTTTTTATCAGTCTGAGCTATATTTTTATTTGTGGTGTTGAATATGTTCAATCACTTCATGTAGCTATTATGTCTGCCCAACCAAATTCTATGTTCTTTGAGGGCCAGCGTCTCTCATAGCTCCTTCTGGTCAAACCTTTTGACTGGCTTTCAGTCTGATTACAGCAGCATCAGGCATGGCTGCAGGATTCAACAGATCAGAATTGCTACGGGCTGTGACATTTGCCACACGGCTAAGGAGTGGAACAGAGTCACCATACTGCTCCTGGCACCGTGAGAATCATACGTAGCCATTTGGACTCTGCAAAACTCAGGTCATTTCGGGACCTGCAGTCTTCCTGAGAGGCCACTTCGGAATCACAGTTCTTATAATGTAGAAATTCACGAAGAAATAGCCGTGGAAGTCATTCAGCAATTTGTTGGGTTATCACTAGGGGAAGACCAAGACTTCCAGGAGGCCTCCAAGAGTGGTATTATGTACTGAACTCACCACGGTAAGGGGTCTGGACCTTCTCCTGGTGGACTTAGAGACCTGATTTGTCCACACTCTGAGGACAAATCCATGTCTCAGGAGCTGACTTCCATGAACAGTTCACTAGGCAGGGTTCAAACAAGAATGCCACCATAATCGTTTGTAATGAGAAAATTTCAGACTGGACTATGTATGCTTCCCTCCCCAGCCCGTGCTCTCTCTGTGGGCTTCAAATGTTGCTTGGTGAGCACAGAATCTGAGTAAAGGAAGTTATTGGGTCAATGTCGGATGATGGCACCAAGAGGATGTCACACTTACTCATATATTTGCCTCGGTCAGTTGGCCAGGGCTCCCTCTCCGTGGCCAGGGCTAGCATGAGCAGTGCCAACATCGGCCTCTCCAGCTCACTGACTCACTGATTTCTCACTGAGAAATCCCTGTTCTCGTTGGCCTAGTCCTCCCCTGCATGCATTCAGTCGTGGGTGTCATCAAATGTCTCAAGAGTTGGGTCCATTCTGTTTCTTTAAGGTGCTTTCTATTTTCTGCCCTGATGGTCGCATACCTGTGCCTGTGTGGTCCTGGAGACAATGTGTGTTTGGGGGCCTCTGACGCTGTGGGGTGAGTGTTGGTGCTGCACAGCAAGCTGCCTTCAAAAGAAGCCCAAAGTAGGGCAGTAAGAGAGGAGTACAGTTATTCTTGCTAAAATAAATTACACAGCTTAATGTACACAAGAGATATGAAAAAGAAGAGCGCAAAGGAATTCTCTCTGGCAGATGTTTACTCTTCAAACTGTGTGATTACAAATGTCCAAATACAGGTCTTCAAACACAGTTTTTGAAGCCCCCCACCCAGCCACCCAGACACACAGAAGGCGGCACCAGGATTTCCCTCTCCTCTGAGCTCCTGCCGCGCGGGTAATGATGCCAATGCCGTTGCTGGTCTTCAGTGACCCTCCTCAGAACCGGCTTCATTCTCCATGTATTTCGGACTTTTCTCATTTAGAAGCTGCCTCAGCTCTCTGAGGTACCCACAGGCCCAGCTGAGCTGGTGGCCAAGTGTAAGGCCCCGTCTGCAGCTGTTTGTCAGGGAGAACAGCTGACCGGGGCAGCGAGGCCGCCGTTTCTGCCAGCTCTGTTCGACCTCACCCTCCTCGCAGTAGCCGCTCAGCTACAGAGAAGCCGCGAGTGGTCTCGGGAGTTTCCCACAGCACCATCCTCTCCAGGAGGCCGGTGGTCCTCGCCTGAGAGGTGGAGAAGCAGGCACACGCCCTCTGCTCCTCTCTTCCCTTCCTCTTGGTTCCTGGCCCCCAGCCAAGGAGAGGGGTGTTGAGCAGGGCCCTTTCCCGCCTCACTGGAGGCACTATTGCCCCTTCTGCATTCTGATCCTACTTTATTTTGTTAACCTTCCCGCAGTATGTCCTTGTCTGTGGCAAGTAGTAGGTGCACACCGGTCCTGCAGTGTGCCATGCCTTTCTCATGCGTTTGTGAACAGAGATTCCTGAGTGGCTGCAGGTGCCAGGCTCTGTGCTAAGCTCTGGGGATAAAAGGTGTGCTTTCCACGTGTGCTCCACGACTTCAGACACTCCCAGAGCCTCTCCCTTCATTTCCAACCTGTTTTTCTCTGAAGAGCTGCAGCCTGTATTCCACAGGAAGTCCCTTTGCAATGAGGCGTACTTTTCCTCAAGCAAATGCCCAAGGTGGAAGCATGAGGTTTTATTACAGTCTGAGGTATTGGTTGAAATTTCTTAAAGAGATTGGTGCGAAGCAGAGCGCTATGCAAAATTTTCTGTCCTCCACGGGACGTGTCTCTGTGTATGATAAAACTGGGTGGCTGGTTTGCAGAACTGACCAGTGAAGCCAGTTTTATGGTCTAGTTTACGCCTGGATCTTACAGGAAGAACTGAGTTTGCACAGTCCTTCCTTGTTTCATGCTGTTTAACATGCAGCGAGTCTGCGGTACCGGCTCTCTCTCCCTCACCCCCCCGTGGACATCCCCGGGTCCCAAGGGAGCAGCTTATGTTTTCCCAGTCACTCTGCAGACGCCAGCCAAGGACACTGCCCAGATGGGTGTTAGGATTCTTCACTGCTCGTCGCGGTGGCCCAGGGTTTTCTGAGCATGTGGCTGGTGTGGCTAGACTGACGCTGGGACTGCCTTGTGCCTCTCCATGTTGCTCTATTTGAAACAGCGGCCAGTGGTCAGCCACCCATGAGCCTGCATGTAACCTGCTCTCTCCGCCACCCGGGGCTGACAGGTCTACAGAAGACAGGGCTTCGCAACCTCGGGGGCGCGTTAGAATCACCCAGAGGTATTTACAGGTCCTGATGCCCAGGCCACACCCCACACCCATTCCCCCAGACCCTCTGGGGCTGGGAGCCAGGCATCAGGATTTTTCAAGCTCCTTGAGTGACTTCCGTGTTGGCAAGATTGAAAATAACTGCTCAAAGAGAAGGAGACAGGGTGAAGGAAGGCAAGAGAAGAGGAAAAGAAGAAGGAAAAAGAACCAAGAAGAAGTGAAGAAACGAAGGGCTGCCCAGGTACCAGGCAGTGAGGCGAGCGCTCGGTGCTCCCCAGCCCAGGAGCCACATACCAGCCCCGTCCCCGCCCCTGGGACTGAATGGGGCACCCGAGGCAGCGCTGGAAGGGAGGGCGGGAGTCTGTGAGGTGGGCACCGCTGGCCTTGTCATCAGAGCCGGACTGGCTGTGCATTCCTAGACACAGCGTTAACTCGAGCCTTTCTGAGCTTCTATTAAATCCTACTTGCAGGATTGCTGTGTGGATTTGATGGAATGACAGTGGAGTCGGCACCTAGGAGACGTTCAGCAGAGGTGGCTTTAATAATAATATGCATTTGAAGAAATTTTTGTTTATATTTCCGTAAAATTATGCCAACTTTTCAGCAGTTATTGCTCTCTGCTATTCTGAAAGGCAGTGGTTCTGAAATTTTCTCTGGGCTCCTGGGCGGGCCCAGGCATCTGTATTTTTGCCATGTGCCAGGTGATTCTGACACTGCTGTGACGTAAAGCAGAATTCTCGCCCTTCTGTGGAGGAGGCATGGAAGTGTCCGAAGGAGGCATGATCACAGAGCCGAGCTGGGGATCGGGTGTCACTTACAGACCCTCCCCCCTTCCTGCTGCCTGCTTCTCAGCTCCCACTTTCTGGAAATTTCTAATGACTAGTCAATTTTTGTCCCACCTCAACACAGAAAAGAGGGGTCTGCGAGGTGCATTTGGGCTAGCCAGCACACGGTGGGGTAATTTGGGCTAGTTTCCACCTTTCACTTCCAAGTCAAACTGAGTGGAACTCTAGAACCGGTGTCCTCTGAATCGGTAACCCCTGGCCAGACTTACGGCCAGTGCTTTTCAGCCTGGAGAGGAAGAGTTGTCTCTCTCCCTTTTTGTACTTGATTGCCCGGAAAGCTTTTCATTGAGAGCCTTCCATCACCAGTTATGAGAGCGCAGAGTGAAACAAAGAACCAGTTCAGTGTTAATATTTGTTTTGAAAGGCATAAAAAGCCCCTTGGATCACAGTGAATCAAAGGGTGTGCTCACTGGCGAGTTTCCACTGGGCGTTGGGAGAATGTTAGTCCGTGGTAGTCTTCGAGGACCGTTCGTGGATTTACTTAGTGTTTTTGTTGTAACTGTCATAGGAAAAAGGAGGTGTCAGCCCGTAGGATTAGCCCCTGCAGGAGCCCTGCTTGAGCCTCAGGGCTGGAGAGAAGAAGCCTCGACAATGGGGATTTGAGAGCCCCGTCCCTAGAAGGGGTCTACAGGGTGTTGACTGGAGGCCGACCGACCACACCATGTAGATCCAGGACCCGCTGCTTCCTTCCCCTGCAGACTCTAGGTCGAGTTCTCTCCAAGAGCACTAGCTCGGCTGGCTGGCAGCAAACCCTTCGCGTTGCCTTGGCCAGCCTGGGAAAGTGGAAAACACCATGGAGACTAAGCCTGGGACGCCCCTGCCTCCTCCTCCTCTCTCCGGGGGAGACGGCGCTGCCAGGGAAGCCCCTGTAGAGCCAGGGAGTCAGCCGGCCGGTGATTTTCCATCTCACAAAAGGGGACAGGGCATTCTTGCTGCAAGTTTTGCTCAAGGACAGAAGTTCCTAGCAACACCAAGGGCTCCTGCTTTATGGTAGGATTTTAATCTCTCTCTCCTGCTCGTCACGATCTGGCTGGGGCGCCAATGTTTGATGCAGAAAAACAACTTCACTAAATGATATTTATCATCATGCTGTTAGAATTTCTGTTCCATAACCAGATTTCTGCCAGAAATCTTTAACATATTTGGAAAGGGAAAGAAGGGAGAAAAGGGAAAAGAAGGAAGGAAGGTTGCGGAAATGTAAGTTTGGGGTTTTTTATAATAACCATGTCAAGCATTGTGCTTAATTGACAGTTGACCAGCACAGACTGCCAGGCCCTTATTTAACTGGGGACCTTGGAATTCCTTCATGAATGAAGGAGTATATATTAAACATGTGTCAAAAAATCTCATTGAGTGAAAACGTGGAAAACTAAATGAATCACCAATCACACACGACTGACACCCACAATGAAATCTAACATCCACTGAGCACCTACTAAGTGCCAGCTCTCTTGGAAGCACTTTACTTGTTAACTCATATAACCCGCACAAGAACCCCAATCTATGACTTAGGTCCTATTATTATCCCCGTTCGGGAAATGAGGGCGTGCTGAGTTGATAATAATCATTTGACTTGATCGATCAAGAAATATTTCTCCCATGTCAGTGTCTATCCAAAGACCAAAGTAATATCCAGAACCGGTGAAGATCGGGCTCCCTTGTGGGATGTGCTCCATTTCTAAGACGGAGTTGGGGGCCTTTGCCTCCTCCCAGCTCTCCCACCTGCCAACATGTAGCTCCGTGGGAACCCAAGCCGTGGGATTAGAACTGCACTGGTGTCTCTCCTCACCTTTACAAGGGTGCCATGGGAGAACATGCAGAGGAATTCCCATGGGAGCAGGTCCGGGGGTGCCCAGTGGCCTGGGAGGGACCCAGGGGAGGACCCTCTTAACAGCTGGGCTGCCCTGTGTGCCTTTGAGAACCTGTTTACAGCCCGTGGCAAACTCCCTCGTCTTTTCTGCCCCAACTCCAGCCACTTTGCTGAGGCCTTCCGGCTCTCAGGAAATGCCCGGTGGGGGCGGGGGTTGGCTATTCATTCCTGCCCTCCCTTGTGGGATCTTTGTGCCTTAGGGCAGGGAAGCAGGTAAAAACAGCCACTGGGCACTCATGCTGTGCTTCAGGAAATCTGCCGCAGATCCCCACGCAGGCTGAAGAATGGAAGTAGAGAACAAACCAGAATATCCCTGCAGCTTTTTAAAATTGTTATTTTTAAATTGTGGGTTTGCGCTTGTCCATTAATTTTAATTAACTCAAGTCCCAGGACTTTTGTGATCCCCAAATCCTCCATAAATATCCTGCAACTGACTCTTTTCCCTTCCTTGAACCCCTTTCCCTGAACCCCTTTCCCTTGCCTGCCTGGGAACCTGCCCTTTAAATTTGACATGGCTAGGATTTTAATCGCTCCTCAAAGGCACGGTGGCAATTTCACAACAAAGCCGGGAGGTTGGGTGGGAGGGGGGAGGGAGTTTTGTTTTCTGCTCCGATTAAGAGAGCAACTGTTCTCTCTTTGTCCCGTGGGGCCGACTCTTGGCACCAGGCTGGGGAGACCTCAAACTTGGTGTTGCAATACCCATCAGACGCTAGTGAGCCTGGGGCTCCTCAAAGGTGAACTGCAGCTGTTTGGATAAAAGTCTAAAATCTCGTTTGCAAGCTTCTCGGCCCTTGTCTTACAATTGCTCTTCCTGGCAGAGAAACTGAGTTTTACTTTCCCAGGACTCCAGGCAGGTGATGGTTTTCTCAAACTGTATTTTCAATCTGTGATGGAAATGGACGTTCTCTGCTCCGAGAACCTCCGCTTCACATCCATAAACCATTCGCATTCCGTTACACTGGAGAAGCAGAATGCCCTGGAACTGTGCTACAGAATGTGCCGCCCTCCTCCTAGACACTTTTCCATCTCTGGTTATAATTTAGGGCCATTTACATTTCTAAACAACAGTTATGAGCCTTTTGGTTTTTTGGAATCTTGGAGCGCGTTCCTAGTGAGCGCTGGCCACGTCCAGGTGGCACGTGGTCTCCTGAGGAGAACTGACAAACCCCTTAGTTGGTGCCATGTGAAGCAAAGTAGCATAAACTGCAACTGGCTGGCAGTTTAGGCCACAACCAGCGTGCTTCGGTGGCCTCCTGCTGGCCTCACACTCGCTGGGGACCAGAGCGCCAGAGGCCCACATTCTGCTCGTGGCCCTGCCACGGCCTGAGACTGTGAGTTTGGCACAGGCCCATCCTGCTGTGCTTTGGAGGAGGCTGAGTGAATTCTCCCCTGGTGTCTCTTCCTGGAGACAGCGATTGTGTACTGGGGAGGAGTGGGCAAGGGGGGGCAGCCCTTCCCTGGCGAATGAAATGAATCTGCAAACGGAGTCAGCCGAGCACCCCTGTGATCCCTTCTTACTACAAAGTCTGGAGCTCCGTTTCCTGAAGGTCACACACAAAAAAACGTAAAAGTCAAAATATTTGAAGGGAAAAGTTGAACTTGCACTAATAGGTTTGATCAACAAAATATTGATCCGTCAAGCCATGTGCTAGGTTCCCTGACTCTGGAGAGCCAGCGACCCGATTAAAGACACGTGCAAAGATTGCGTGTCCGACACACGCAAGGGGAGGGGTGCAGGTGTTGGCACTGAGGGCACAACCAGGGGGCTCGTGGGGGAGATGGAAGTGCCCACAGCCTCCTGAGAGGGCATCTCTCTGTGAGTGGGAAGGGGAAGAAAGGGCTCTCCAGGCCGAGTGGAGGCAGGACCAGAGCCGGAAGGCAGGAAGCTCAGGGTGAATATTCAGAGAACTGCAGGGAGACCCTCTGGCTGGAGAGGGGTTCACATTACCCTGTAGAAAACCTTTACCTGGAGTCAGAGGTGCCTGAGTGTTCATTTTTGTTTTTTTCTGTGTTCTTTGTGCTACTCTTCATTTTGTAGAGAGGCATTGTTAGTAGAGGTGAACTAGATAAAATAAGCAAAGGCATGGTTGAGTATTCAGCCCTGAGTATGTAGTCCATTCTGCCCAAGGATTCCCAGAAACCAGCTAAAGACTGAGCCTCACTGCCCCTGGCTGCTCGCCCACACACCTACCACTCCTTCTTTCATTCGCTCACTCACTAACTTGCTCACTCACTTGTTCAATCAGCAAACATTTCCTGAATGTGTATTTACTAATGCCCTGGACTCCTTGCTAGGCAGACAACCATCCTATCCTGATTCAACAGCAGGAAGGTTCTAGAAATCCTGGTCCCCAGGTGCATGACCACCCACGTCAGCCTCCTGAGCATCCCTCCACATGCCCAGTGGATCTCACTGTCGGAAAGTCATGGGGAGAGGATGGAGACAGACCTGCTTCTCAGGCCTGGTCTCATCATTACGGAAAATATGGAATAGTCTGCCAGTACTTTTATCACAGGTATTCTTGAAACTTGTCTCCATTCCTGTCACGGCCCCTGTTCCCAATCAAAGAATATCCCGTCAGTGGACCACTGAGTTGTGACCAGAGCTAACGAACGGCTTGGAAAGTACGCAGCCAAATAGGAATGGCCATCATTCAAACCAAGATCATTAGAGTTGCCTTTGCTTGAAAATGGCATCCACAATTTTCACCTACCGTCCCACTTTCAAGTCAAATTTCAAGTGTGACCACCTCCCTGCTGCAGGCTGCTGCCGAGCAGCGCTCACCCACCTGACCCAGCCCCCGTCACTGGGTTCTGAGAACTGCAGCCCCCTTGGGAAGCTTGAAACCAGAGTTCACTTGTCCCTCGGGCTCCTGGGGCTCTTATAAAGCGGCTAAATAGGCAATCTGAGTGTTCCCAGTGGCTTCACTTTCTGATGGGGCCTGAGACTCTGGGCAACTTGGTTTCCCTGAGAACATTTTCAGGCATGGAGTGGGAATAGGATAGATCTGGGGTCAGAAAACCTGGATTTGAAACTCTTCTTTACCATTTACCAGGTGATTGATCTAGGCCATCTCTTAACTTACCTAAACCTGGGTTTCTTCACCTTTGGGTTGCTTCTTAAACCCATTGGTAAACCAGGTTAGGGCTGCATTTACCTGGTACGCCACAGGCCAGCACTGCTGGTTCACAGCCAGCTGACGTCATGCTGATCGCAAGCCATGCTGGCTGCTAATGTTTTGAGTATAAATCCTGGAAATAATATGTGGACTGGCTGTATGCAGAACAGCACAATGTTAGCTTGGATGACTGTGGCATTTGGGGATCCTGCCATTTCCAAGTCAACTTAAAATACATTTTTTTCACCAACTGACAAATTAATAATCTCCTAATTTGCCTATCTCCTGAAGCTCAACAGAGGAGGAGTACTGCAGCGTTTAGGTTCAGACAGTTCTATCCAATATTTTTTCAGAGGTACTGATGATTTGGCTCCCTGAGGTTTCATGGAACAAACTGGATCTGAGCCAGACTGAAGGACCATTCATATCAGCCTTTTGAATAAAGATCATCTAGGAAGAAGGTGACTTTTCCCCAAATCTGGTAGACTCTTCTATAGAGTGTCAAGGTACCCCTTGACATCTTGGGTGAAAATGGCAGACAATAAATGCTTCTAAAAGGGGGTGTGCTCTGTGGTTCTTAATGGAATCCCATGGAATTCAGTATTTTGGTAGAGATGGGAGAGCTATGCAATTACATTGAGGGAGGGCCACAGGCCTTAAGCCGCTTCTAGTGGAAAATGAATGTTTCATTCTTTAACTGGGTCTAGAAAAGAAAATAATGACATGGTGTTTAATTTT